>JXCR01148858.1:60583-75272 GCA_002079205.1 Phalaenopsis hybrid cultivar
AATTAAAGCATAATTGCAAGTTTAATTGAATAAGAGTACATGCGTCGTGTACTCAAATCAGTTGGTCGGACATCTGCTTTTCAGTTGTAAGTTCTCACTGGTCTAGGGTTTGATTCCCCCCGAGTGTAGGGTGTGGTGCTCGAATTTTTAGGCACATGTGGAGTTCATTCCTTTTTAATTAAAAAAAAAGATTGATTAAGGAGCACATAACTTAACTCGATTTATTTGCATCCTATACTGCAATACTAATTAGAACTTTATGAATAAATTATAAAATATCACTGTTTTCAGTTTTTTTTCTCATGAACTCTTTCTAATGTTTTGTCAGATTACCAAGTGATGCATTGGCTCCTACATTGCTCCAAAAGGGCAATCAATTTCTTTCATTGTGCAACACCTACGCTTTTGCCTCAACACCCAAAATGAATAAGGAAAAGTGCTTAATGGTGATAATGTGGAAAGGCAAAAAATGTAGGAAAAGTTAATGATTAGTAATGTGAAAAGGAACCTTCAAGGGACAAAGATAAAGTAAACGACTCGACCACACTACACAACTATTTTCAGCTAACTCTCAAAAGGTGTATGGATGTGGCTGGATTTAATATTAGTAGAATTTAGTAAAATCAGATTTATTAAATCCATCTCTTTGTTGGATTTATTAAATTCGGATTTAACATAAATTGAAGGTAAATATTGGATTTTATATCTAAAATTTAAAAAATCCATAAAACTTGTGTTTTTTTATATTTGGTTGTATTTAATAATTGGAGCCATAAATACTGATAATTGGGGGCTACCAAACATTACTTCATTACTGCTAAAAGCACTCCTCATTCTTTTATTGTGAAGATACTGCAACTTTATTCTTTTTAATTTTTTTCAATTTGTATTAATACCTATTGTAATTTGTAAATTTTCTTCCATTCTATTTCCTTGTTCGGACAAGCTCAAACTAGTAGAAATCATCTCTTACTACTTCAAGTTCACATTTTGAAATCATTCAGCATGCCTACAGTGTATGTACTTTTGTAGAGTCCATGTGATTTCTTTCCCTTTCTTTTCATAAGTCAACCTTCAGGTATAGCAGCTTGCTAATACATATCTATACTTAATGTACTGTCGCACGCGCTCTTCCTTCCAACTTCTCGGATAGATGAGATGGCGTTTTCTACACGTCTGATGAATTTCTATGTATTATTTCAATAAACGAATTATGAAAATTTCTAAGCAAATTGTTTTTGCTAGTTATAAGCTCAATATAAAGGTTAACTATATGGAATAACAAAGGCTCTGCGTTTTCTGTAAGTAACAAAAAGAGCGAGATATATAGAGAGAGAGAGAGAGAGCTGGAGAGGGATGCAAAAAGCAATAAAAAATAGAAATATTTAGAACACGAGATAATATAAATAGTATGCTAATATTATTTTCAAACCTAGTAAATCCAAATGAAAAAAGACAAAAAGAACAGAGCATAGAGAACCATTTCATCAAATATGATATCCGAAGTACTGCATATCAAATTTATTTTCAGCTCACCTCGAGCAAAAATCAAGCCCGCAAAAGTATTTCATCTTGTTCATATCCTGTTCGATTCGAGCATTGATGATCAAAACCCACACCATCCCCATCTTTCCCCTGTCAAAAAAATCACCAAAAAAACAAAAACCCTTTGTTACGCCATTAGATAAGAAACTCGTATTGCTGACTGCTATGTTAAATATTTGCGAATCGTCTCCAACTCCTGCACCGGATTGGGACAAAGCCCTCTGGAATTGAGAATAGAAAGAAAATCGGAGATCGTGAAATGATCTTATCGTACATTTACCTGGTATAAGATCTTGAAACCAACGAGTACGGAAAAATTGAAGGATCCACATCCGGGATTGAAATGAATTAAGTGCGAAGGGCATCCGTCTGAATCGAGGATTTGGGATTGAGAAGAAGAAAGCGGAGAAGATGGGCACGCGAGAATTGAGATCCTGTTGATGAACAATCTTCCGCCCCTCCCTAGTAATACTAGTATTAGGGTACGGTTGAGACAAGCTCCCGCATGGCAGCGGGAAGAATGGCTTTCGATGCTATGATGGATGGATTTCGGTTGAAGAAGGCGGTTTCCTTTTGGGAAAGCGCGCTCTCCTTTTTTTAAATTTTTTCTTGTTGGGCAGGGAATTTTTGGGCCGAGAAACTTTTAGATTGCGTGATTTACATAAATGACCTTGGTACCGGTTTTAAAATCATAAATTTTATTTTTTTTTAATTATTTATTTGTTATTTTTTTTATATTAATTTTATATTTCTTGCTTTGTCAAGAATGATTATGGGGATTTCATTTTTCTATCATCTCATACCATAATTGCTTAAATTCCTCTTCCGAATCACATCTATTAATGTATGTGTGAAATAATATTTACATCATCTTATTTATATTGAAGCAATGCACTATTTAAGAAGCTTTCATAAAAATATGTCATTGGCATAATCTATGTCGAGCGTGAGGTAACACAACTTTTACTGTTTTTGTATTTATTTGGTCTTTATCGGTGAATATTGTTAACTGATACTTATCATCTATTATGTGAATGAATGTTTTGAATAACCAAATAAATGAATCAATTATCTCTTATGATAAAAAACATTATTCAAAACAAAATATTTTAACAATATGTTTAACTCTAACAAAAGGAGCACAAACTAAATTATACTTATTAAGTNGAGCAGAATGTCTACTTCGAAAGTAGAGGATGGAGATAGACATTTGCAGTTATTCTTAAGATTGAAGCCACCTTGTTTCAAAGAAGAATTATAACCTCAAGTGACTTAGGATTTGCAACTAAGACTAGAGAACTCCTTTGATAACATGCAGTGTCTAGAGAATCTTAAGGTACCCGTTACAGTGTTTTTATTCGATGGTGAAGCTAAGCACTGGTGGTTGGGCTAACAGAGGGGGAAGTTTCAAGGCGAGTTGAATGTTGAGGTTACTTGGGAGCAAACATTTAGAGATTAGTTTGTACCTCCATAAGCCAGACAACATATGCAAGTGTCCTTTCTGAGATTGGTTCGATGGAATAAGACAGTAATGCAATATGAGACTGAGTTTACTGCATTGGTAAAAAATGATCCAAAATTGTCAGTACTCTAGAGTTGAAGTGTTATAGATTTTTTAGAAGACTTGGGATAACTTAAGGCATCTACTTGTTCCATCCAAGATCAAAAAATTATTTGAGTTAGTGGAGAGTGCAAGATTGCTAGAAAATGATATGATCTCTACTCAACAGCATATGGATGTGAGCCAGAAAAGATTTGAAGGGGAGCTTTTAGTGGNTAAATCACATCTATTAATGTATGCTTGAAATAATCTTATTAATATTGAAGCAATGCACCGTTTAAGATGTTTTCATAGAAATATGTCATTGGCATAATCTATGTCGAGTGTGAGGCAACACAACTTTTACTGTTTTCGTAATTGTTTGGTCTTCATCGGTGAATATTGTTAACTGATACTTAAAAATGAACATCTGTTAACTGATAACTAATTAATCAAAACAAAATATTTTAACAATATGTTTAACTCTAACAAAAGGAGCACAAACTAAATTATACTTATTAAGTTGATTATTTTTATACAAATTTATGACATCCTTAAATTTCATTGAATTATTGGTATATTCAATTCTTATTCGTTTTTCTTTCTAACTAAATTAAATGCATTTTTTATAAAAATCTCATATACTTCTCATATATCCTCAACAAGATAGTTGATTGGATCAGTTGCTTTTATTTTTTTGACGGCAGCACAACCATCTTAATAAATCTAATCACTCAAATGATGAAAATCTTTATGATTTATAGACCTGCAAAACCAGATTTATCATTTACTTTACGGGTTCAAGATAATGTTTATTTTATCTANGAAGTAGTTATTTTCATTAAATTATTGGTATATTTAATTCTTATTCGTTCTTCTTTCTAAATAAATTAAATGCATTTTTTTATAAAAATCTCACATATTTCTCATATATCCTCAACAAGATAGTTGATTGCATCAGTTGCTCTTATTTTTTTGACAGCAACACAACTACCTTAAAATAAATCTAATCACTCGAATGATGAAAATCTCTATGATTTATACATCTGCATAACCAGATTTATCATTTACTTTACGGGTACAAGATGATGTTTAGTTTATCTAGTCTCATGAGTGGCTGACTAGAATACTCTTAATTAAAGTTATGACTTATCTTTCTCAACCTCCAACAAATGTCTATAAGATGATAGACATTGAAGACTTAGATATGGATGGATTTGAAATGATTTGGGTAGAATTGAAAACTTGGATAGGCATGATAAAGATCGATTTCACTTTAGTTGAGCAACTTGAATTGGTACAAGTTTAATTTGTTTAAGTTTATTGTTAAATTGAAAATTAGTGTTTAAATTTTGTTTGTATTTGTTGAAAAATTTAAGCCTTTTGAGATTAAGTTATTAAATTTATTAGGTTTGAGTTAAATTGATTTCAAATTTTAATAAAGATAGTTAAAGTTCATTTAAGAGNGAATACTCTTAATTAAAGTTATGACTTATGTTTCTCAACCACCAACAAAAGTCTATAAGATGATAGACATTGAAGACTTAGATATGGATGGATTTGAAATGATTTGGGTAGAATTGAAAACTTGGATAGGCATGATAAAGAATGATTTCACTTTAGTTGAGCAACTTGAATTCGTATAAGTTTAATTTGTTTAAGTTTATTGTTAAATTGAAAATTAGTGTTTAAATTTGTTTGTATTTGTTGAAAAATTTAAGCCTTTTGAGATTAATTTATTAAATTTATTAGGTTTGAGTTAAATTGATTTCAAATTTTAATAAAGATAGTTAAAGTTCATTTAAGAGTTAATAAGTTTGGGTTTATTTAAAGATTTTAAATTTCATTATAACTTGTTAAAATTAATTAAAGTTTATTGATTTTAATTTTAAGATTAGCTTAAACTTTTTCTTAAGATTTACTAAGTTTTGGTTAAAGTTTATTTAATTTTGCTTTAAATTTATTAAGTTTGTTAAAGTTTATTAAAATTTATTAAAGTTGATTAAGACTTTTATTGAAATTTAATTAACTTTAATTTATTTAAAGTTATTTAAGTTTTATTAAATTTTATTTAAGTTTATTAAGACTTATTNCTTGATTAAGACTTTTGTTGAATTTTAATTAAGTTTAATTTATTTAAAGTTATTTAAGTTTGATTAAATTTTATTTAAGTTTATTAAGACTTATTAAATTAAGTTTGTTGAGGTATGTTATTATGATTATTGTATATTTAAATTTAAAGTTGGTTAAGTTAATTAAATTTCAATAAATTTGAGTTGAATTTGTTAAAAAAAAAAAATTATCGATAGGGTTTGGGCCTAGCAATTAAAACCATAATTGTGGTATTGAGCTTGAATTTGANGAATTGTTAAAAAAAATTTATCGATTAAAAACCATAATTGTGGTATTGAGCTTGAATTTGAGGTTTAAGTTTGAGGTTCAAATTTGGAGCTGAATTGAGTTTGATATTAAAAAGAACTTGAGTTGATGGTGATAGTTGAATTGACTTTGAAATTGAGTTGGAATGGAAATTGAGTTTGAGATTGAGTTGAATCCTAAATTAAGAGTGGGGAAGAGTAGGATTTTTCTAGATGGAGGTAAAGTCATAACTTAAAATGACTCTAAAAAAGAGATTATATGTGGACTAACCTAACGTTCGTGAATAAAACCTCCGATCAAGATGCCCATGATTTTTCATTATCCTAGGTGCATTAATATCGTTAGATTATTAACCAATAAAATAATATGAGGTCTCCCTAGTCATCATAGCAATGAATTAAGGTAAATCGCCCTATTATTAATTAATTTGGGGTATCTTCGTCACTAAATAGAGGTTACCACCTCTAAGATCGGGTACCCCAATAATCCAAGGGGGTAGGTCGTTTGTTTTAGAAGTCCTAATTTAATTATATATATTGGTACCTAGTAATCTAACATAAGCTTCTAGACTGAACTATTCAAGGTTGTGTTGGACCTCGGTATTCGTCTACATTGGCTAACTTAGGGTTCACCTTTTAGTGTTATCTTTGGTTGTGGTTGTAAAAATTAGAGTTAATCGATTTTAGTTATTTTCATGGGTTCAATATTTAACTGGTAAATTGCTTGATTCTTAATTTAGTCAGTAATGATGACAAATCAAAGTTCTTCTAAAGGTTTCAAGATTTAATTTTCCTAGATTGTTGGTTGGTGTAAGAAATCAATTTCTTCTACCGGTCTTGAGTTTGGTTTTCTATTCTAATGTTCTTGTTCTTCATTCTCAGGATTTTGGTATATTTGGTTGAGACTAAAAATCAGAATAATTTAACTTAAACCTCCTAAGTTTATATTCTTCATATTTAAAAATTACATGTATTCGCACCAAAAATATTTTATTTTTCATGTAAAAAAGATTTTAGTAAAAAAAAAAGATTTTGTCATTCAAAAAAAATATGAGTGATACATGTAAAAAAGATTTTAGTAAGAAAATGATTTTGTCGTTCAAAAAAATATGAGTGATACAAATTTACTTATTATAAATCATTTAGATTTAGAATGGCCCAAGTCTTATATACTTAAAGGCCAATACTATGAAGTTGCATGTTTTGGAGAAGAAACATATTCATTCTGGGGGCACTTAAATCATCGAATATGTAGGTCTTACCTAGACTAAATATTTGAGAGAGCTTGAAAAAATTTATAAACTCTTTTATTTTTATTTTCTAAGCTCAAGATGAGCTTAAAATCAATTTTCTTTTTTACCCTTTATATTGTTTATATTATATTAAGTTATTGCATGTGCATGCTAGATTTAAATTTGGGTAGTTTAATATCAATTTTATTTTCTAACCTTTCTATTATTTATATTATATTAAGTTATGGAATGTGCATGCCTGGTGTAAATATTGGGTAATTATGGATCCTCAAAATCAGTGTCATAGATAGACAGAGTTTCAGTAAGGTTGGGGCAGTACAGAGTATAGTGGGAGCTCTTAATTTTGATTTCATGACTCTGTTTGCTAATTTGGTGGCTCAATTGATGGGTGAAGCTCAGAGAAAAATGTCTACTTTGAAAGTAGAGGATGGAGATAGAAATTTGCAGTTATTCTTAAGATTGAAGCCACCTCGTTTCAAAAAAGAATTATAACCTCAAGTGACTGAGGATTTTCTACTAAGACTAGAGAACTCCTTAGATAACATGCAGTGTCTAAAGAATCGTAGGTACCCCTTACAGTGTTTTTACTCGATGGTGAAGCTAAGCGCTGGTGGTTGGGCCAACAGAGGGAGAAATTTCAAGGCGAGTTGAATGTTGAGGTTACATGGTAGCAAACATTTAGAGATTAGTTTGTACCTCCATAAGCCAGACAACAGATGCAAGTGTCCTTTCTGAGATTGGTTCGATGGAATAAGTCAGTAATGCAGTATGAGGCTGAGTTTAATGCATTGGTAAGATACGTTCCACAATCGTCAGTACTCTAGAGGTGAAGTGTTATAGATTTTTTAGAAGACTTGGGATAACTAAAGGCATCTACTTGTCTCATCCAGGATAAAAAAAATTTATGTGAGTTAGTGGAGAGTGCAAGATTGATAGAAAATATTATGATCTCTACTCGAGGGGAGCCTTTTAGAAGTGGTGGCGGTGGGAAGAAGGATAGATATTGATCATATGACTCTGGGAGATGTTCTATAGCTTCTAGAAGCAAAGGATCATCTAACATAGTGAGTAGTTCTCCAGCTTGTACTTCAAGTGGAAGGAGACATCACGGTCCCATAAGATAACTCAGTGTCCTCAAAAAGCGTCTGAGAGTAGAGCTAATACTTGAGTAGACTAGAGGATTGATAAAATGCAGAAGGCGGTCTGAACAAGAACTTTCAGTGAAGAATCATCTAGTAGAGGTAGAGGGAGATTTGCTCAAAAGCGGACATGAGAGAGAGTCAGAGACAATATTTAACTCTTACTGATACTACTCCAGCTCAGCCAAGAGCTTATAATTTAACTCAACAGAAGGCTAAGGATGCATTCGATTCTAATACAAGTACAACATTCATCCCTACAAAGCCTTGATCTAGTCATTTGTTTTTATCAGAGAGCTTTCTTACTTTCTTAAGTATCCTTCCTATTGCTTTAGCTTTTAAATTTTCTATTCTTTTAACCATTGAAGATTATTTGATGGCTAATCAAACTTGTATCTGTGATATTGAGATTTCAAATAGAAAGTTAGAGTCTGAGTTAATTGTATTGCATTTAATTGGGTTTGTTGTTATCTTGGGTATAGATTAGTTGAGTTGATATGGAGCTTTTATTAACTATAGTTGAAAGTCAGTGGCTTTATGTGTTGCTGGTAAAACATTTTATTTTTAGGGTATTAGAGATGTCCTATCATATTTGATATCGACTCTACAACTTAATAAATTATGGAGAAAGGGAAATAATGTTTTCTATTGCTTATATAAAATATGGGACTAAAATCACCATGGCTATTGAGGAGGTTCCTATGGTAAAGAAGTATCTAGATGTTTTTTTTGAAGAATTTGTGAGCTTGCTTTTAGAGTGAGAAGTTGAGTTTTGTATAGAGGTTGTATCAGGTACATCTCCTATTACAAAAGCTCCGTATAGAATAGCACCCAAAGAGTTGCATGAGTTAAAAATACAGTTGCATGAGTTGTTGGATAGAGGTTTTATCAGGCCCGATGTATCTCCTTGGCGTGAACCCATGTTGTTTGTGAGGAGTAAGAATGGAACAATGCGTTTGTGCATTGATTATAGAGAGCTGAATAAAGTGACCATCAATAACAATTATCCATTGCTCAAGATTGATGATTTTTATGACTAGCATAAAGGTGAATTTATGTTTTTGAAGATATATTTGAGATATGGGTATCATCGTTTGAGGGTGCAGGAGGATGATGTAGCGAAGACAACTTTTAGTACTCGTTACGGCCACTATGAGTTCTTAGTCATGCCTTTTGATGTAACTAACACCCCATATGCATTCATAAATTTGATGAATCTTGTCTTCACAACATAACTAGATTGGTTTATTATCGTCTTTATTGATGATATATTGGTGTATTTTAAGTCTAAATATGATTATGCAGTTCAATTAAGACTGGTGTTGGAGACATTATGACAACATCAACTATATTTTAAATTCTTGAAGCGTCAATTTTGGTAGAAAGCCATCTAATATCTAGGCCATGTGTTGAGTAGCAATGGTATTTCAATTAATCCTCAGAATGTGCAGGTAGTTGTTGATTGGCCAAGACCAACTAAAGTGCATGAAGTTTGTAGCCTTCTTCACATGGCAAGATGTTATATAAATTTTGTTAAGGGCTTTTCTCATATTACAATTCCTCTGACGAGATTGACTCAGTAGATGGTTCCTTTTGATTGAATACCTAAGTGTGAAACTAGTATTCATAATTTGAAGGATTTCTTAGCGTCGGCGCCTATTCTTGTAATTCCAAATGGTGCTAAGAATTTTTAGGTGTTTACTAATGCTTCTTTGAGAGGATTGGGTTGTGTATTGCAGCAAAATGAGAGACTTATTGCTTATGCATCCATATAGTTGAAGTCGCACAAGAAAAATTATCCTGCTCAAGATTTAGAATTAACATTCATTGTATCTGCATTAAAAATGTGAAGACAGTATTTATATGGAGTGAGATGTGAGATCTTTATAGATCATCAAATCTTGAAGTATAACTTCACTCAAAATGAGCTAAACTTTAGACAAAGGAGGTGGTTGAAGTTGAAAGATTATGATCTCATCGATATATATCAAATTGGTAAGGAAAAAGTGGTAGTTGATGCTTCGAGTAGAAAATTTATTGGTTTTACAAATTGTTTGATTACATCTGATGAGAGTGTAATTTGATAGACATAAAGGCTGGAGTTGGAAATTATTCATTTTGGGTGATGTGGATGAACTATTTTCACAAATGATTGTTCAAGCTCCTTTACAAGAGAGGATTAAAGAAGCTCGGATGCTAGATGATGACTATATCGGTTTAGTTGATTAGATTCATTCAGAGAGAAGACTTGAGCTACATGTGGATGATCATGGGGTGTTGACTTGTGGGCATCAACTTTGGGTTCCTACTAATAATCATCTGAGAAAAAAGATATTACATGAGGCTCAGTATTTTGGACATACAATTCGTCTTGGAAGCAGTAAGATGTATCATTATTTGAAGTTGATATTTTGGTGGCCTGTGTTAAAGCATGAAGTGGCTGAGATTGTTTCGACATGTGAGACATGCAAGTGGTGAAAGTAGAGCATCATATACCTAGTGGTTTTTTTGCAACCTTTGCCTAGTCTTGAGTGGAATTGGGAGGATTTCACTATGAATTTTGCTATGGGTTTTCCAAGATCTAGTAAAGGTCATGATGTAATATGCGTGGAAATTGAGAGATTGACGAAGTCTACACATTTTTATCCTATGAGATAGATATATACAGTTGAGAAGTTGGCACATTTAAATATATGTGAGATTGTGAGGCTATATGGAATACCAAAAGTCATTATTTTTTTCTTGTGATGGCAGATTTACTTATAGATTTTTGAGAGGTATTCAGGAAGTTCTGGTGACTAAATTAAGCTTCAGTACAAATTTTGATCCACACACAAATAGTCACTCTAAAAGGATCATTCAAGTGTTGGAGGATCTGTTGAGATTATAAGCACTTGATTTTGGAGGAAGTTGGGAGGATCATATTCCATTGATTGAATTCACCTATAGTAATAGCTTCCAATCAAGTATTGGTATGACACCATATGAGGCATTATATGATAGAAGGTACAAGTTACCTTTATCCTGAACAAAGGTAGGTGAAAGAAGATTGATGGGTTATGAATTGGTACATAATGCCACTGAAAAGATCAGACTAATTCAAGATAGATTAAGGACAACACAACATAGGAGGAAGTATAATGACCCAAACCATCGAGCAACCAAATTTCAGATGAGAGATTTTATATTTTTGAAGGTCAATCCCATTGAGGGGGTAAGTAGATTTGGCAGAGCGAGAAAATTAAGTCCAAGATTCATAGGTCCTTTTGAGGTGATTGGTACGGTTGGTAATTTTGCTTATCAATTATTACTACCTGATCATATGTTGGATGTGCATGATGTGTTTCATGTATCTATTTTAATAGTGTGGATTTCTGATGTTGAGCACAGAGTTCCTAAAGATGGGGTTGAGATACAGTTTAACTTAACATACAGAGAGGAACCACAACATATTTTGGCCTTTGATGTGAGATAATTGAGGAGCAAGCAAATCCCTCTGGTTAAAGTTATGTAGAAGCACCTATCAGAAAAGAAAGCCACTTGGGAAAAAGAGACTGATATGAGACAGAGTTATCCAGATTTGTTTAATAATTAGATGTTTTGAATGTCGAGGACGACATTTCCTTAAGGAGGAATGCTATTGTAGTATACCAATGTACTTGTTGAGACCTAATTTTGGGATTTGACAAGTCTTGCATGTTTATTTTATGTTTATTTATTTTCTTGAAGTTTTTAAATTATTTTGATGCTCAATTTATTCGTCAACTTTTAGTAGTTTGTTTCATACTTTATTTATAAATTATCTTTGTCAGATTGTAAAGCATATTTTTACCTATTTTTATGGGCATCACAAATAAGAAAATAAAGGTTACTTGTTGGATTTGTCTTCCTTCAGGATTTGGTATATTCTTATACAAGTGGGTTTTCTGGAACCATCTGGTGTTTGTTTTACAAATTATTTTCACGAGTGTGTTCTAAACATAGTTTTCTATTTATTTTCTAATTTTTCATACTTTTTGGAGTCCTATATTTTAATATGTAAATATAGTTATAATATATATATATATATATATATATATNATCATTCCCTTAGGATGGGGATGTAAGCTTTATGTGTGTGATTATTATATCCTTTCAAAAAATCATTAATTTGCATAAATATTTCAAACCATTACTAGAAATTTATTTCAAGAGATTTTTGTTTTTCTCATTTCCTTAAATAGAGAAATGTAAAGATAGAAAGGGAGAAAAAAAATATAGATCTAGAGGGAGAAAGTCCATTTCGAAGGCCGTACAACCAATTTTGCCCGTCATGCATGTTTGAAAAATTGTATGGCACTAGGCAGGCTACTACCAACCTACTCTGATTTTAATTTTTTTTTTTTTCTTTATATTTTGGTATTTTATTTGCAGAAATTTCATACAAACTCAGATCTATAGAGATTTATAAACATTTCACAGCACNATTTTTTTTTTTTTTAATTTTGGTATTTTATTTGCAGAAATTTCATACAAACTCAGATCTATAGAGATTTATAAACATTTCACAGCACAACTTATTACATATTATAAATTAGACCATATTGAACATATCGACATAAAAAATATTTATTTTTCGATGGGTATTTTGTGCCATGCAATATTTTATTTATTTTAGCATATGCATTAAGCACCAAATATTATTTATTTTAGTTTAGCAAGTTGCATTTGTTGATATGTGTAGGTTTATTTCTCTCGCAAATTACATTATTACTTATGTTTCCTAGTACTTACCACTTTTTCCAGCATGTTGTGAAAATTGATATTTTAAAAGTGTTAGCATTTATTTATTTANGTTTGTCGATTTGTGTAGATTTATTTTTCTCACAAATTACATTATTACTTATGTTACCTAGTACTTACCACTTTTTCCAGCATGTTGTGAAAATTGATATTTTAAAAGTGTTAGCATTTATTTATTTANGATCTAGAGGGAGAAAGTCTATTTTGAAGGTCGTAGAGCCAATTTCGTCCGGCATGCATGTTCGAAAAATTGTATGGCACTAGGCAGGCTACTACCAACCTACTCTGATTTTAATTTTTTTTTTTTTTGTAAAATTTTGGTATTTTATTTGCCAAAATTTCATACAAACTCAGATCTATGGAGATTTATAAACATTTCACACCACAACTTCTTATATATTATAGATTATACCATATTGGACATATCGATATAAAAATATTTATTTTTCGATGTGTATTTTGTGTCATGCAATATTTTATTTATTTTAGCAGATGCATTAAGCACCAAATATTATTTATTTTAGTTTAGCAAGTTGCGTTTGCCGATATGTGTAGATTTATTTCTCTCGCAAATTACATTATTACTTATGTTTCCTAATACTTACCACTTTCTCCAGCATGTTGTGAAAATTGATATTTTAAAAGTGTTAGCATTTATTTATTTTTTTGTATTTTAAATATGTGCCAACAATGATAAAAATGTGGGATTTTCAGGTGGTTGTGATTGGGTGGTTGTATTTTATGTGAATCAAGTGAAGCTATAAGGTGTTTTGCATTTATGTAATTATCCTTTGAGTGTTTGATACGTTTGAATAGATGTGAACAAGTGGATGTATAACTAAAAGTGGAGTTCTAAGAGGTATAGAGGAAATATGGACAAGTAGAGGTATAAGAGGAAATGGAGGTATAGGAGTCGAAGGGAAAATATTAAGATAATTTAAATAAGGAAATGAATTTTTATTTTCATGTTATTTTCCTGTACTTGTAATATCATATTATTTATATTATTATTTGGCACATGTCTACTGAGGTATAAGTGGAAGTGGAGGTATAAGGAGACGAAGGGAAAATATGAAGATAATTTAAATAAGGAAATGAATGTTTATTTTCATGTTATTTTCCTGTAATTGTAATATCATATTATTTATATTATTACTTGGCATACGTCTACTGCAGTTACAATTTCTTGTACTGGCATTGTGATAGATACTACACATGATATTAGTCATGTTAAACTTATTTACATCAAATACATGTTAGATTTTTTTTAATATTGAGAACTGCAGTAGATTTTGAGTAGTCTGTTGAGTTGTGTCTGATCACTTCTGCTTTACTCACATGTATTGTTTCAGGGAAGGGTAAGACTCAAGTTGAGTTGAGACTTTTGTGTTATTGGTGAGAGTCTGATTTTATATATGTCAATACTTTTTTTTTCTATTTTTGACAGTCATGGTAATGTTTATATTTTGATGATAGAGAGATTAAATCATGATTGTTATATATGTTTCCTTTTGTTGTGAACTGATATGATCTCAATAAAATTTTGGTAGTTTTATTTTATATATTTGATGATATTAGTGGTTGTGTATGAAACTTGAAGAAAATAAGATAAATAAGATTCATTCCAAATAGATCTTAGTTAATAATTTATTCGTTATGACCTTGACACGGGATGACTCACCTCGATATGACATGTTACATCGAGTTGGGTTGTGATACAAGTGACCGCCAATGACATTACGCATAACGCCTCCTCCTTTTCACCTGAAAAACCAAAAAATCGGCCAGCCGACACTACTAACCGGTCGGCCCAAAGGTTAAGTTTGTCGAATACTGACTTAAAAAAACGTTCATGGATTTGCCAGTGTCAGTGAGCATAATTCTGACCTGAAAATTGTTATTTATTTTTGTAACGACTATAACTTTGTCGTGAGGGTTTTTCCGTTGGGGATGATCATCATCTGTGAATGTGATGGGAGGGACAACCTCTCCTCTACATGGACGTGAGGTTGCACAATTCGCCCGTCTTGGTCCTCTTCCGGGGGGAGGGGG
>JXCR01148858.1:75316-98803 GCA_002079205.1 Phalaenopsis hybrid cultivar
ACTTTTTTCCTCCAAGGATAGTCGGAACTATCCCGACAACATGGACGCCATTCACCCTGATGGGGCCTCTAGCGCTGGTATCTCAATACACCCTACTCGTTGCTTTTTCACCTGTGTGGATCCTACGCTATCTTAGTTCGACACCTACTCGATAATCTTGGTTCTCATCTCCTGTGTTTCACTCTGCATGGGTCCCTCATTGTAATCTCATGGGGTATCCACGTTGGCTACTACTCTTTGGTTGCTTCATTCTCTCTGTGGTTGTTGTATTTTTCTTCTTGTTGACGGCATGGCTTCACGCTCACCGCACCCTTTAGGATAATGAATCCAAACCTGTCCGGGAGATCTTCCTTAGGAATAGAGCACCAAAGGATGAGAGAGAGAGAGATAGAAAGAGCAATAGCACAATAATGAAAAATAAATTTATGTAACATTTATTCATGATATAGACCATCTATTTATAGGAATAAGTTTTAGTAAAATTACATATTGTGCCCCTAAAAAATGTGGGTACAACAAGGGTATTTCAGTTTGTATATAAATTAGGCCAATGGGGCCTACAAATGTGGTTGAGCGTCTAGGAGACCAGCAGTCGTTAGATCAGACAGTTATATGAGTCGACAACTGTTAGGTCAAGCAGCTTTATGGTCCTAACGGCCCTCAAGTAGGGCGGTCATTGATCAGGGCGCCTACTTCTTGAAGCTCCAAATCAATCGTCTTGAAACTAAAGAATCCAATTCGCGTTGTCTTCTCAATATTTGGACCAGCTGGCTGAACATATAGTCAAGTGTTTTCCTTGGCAGGTCCTGCAGGACCACATCACCTTTGATTCGTGCATACATGTTTGTGAAGTAAAACCAATGCTAAAACATGCTTCTTTTTTCAATTTTTATTTATTTTAATTTAAGCACATTTAATCACAAACATTGATCAACACATCTTAATAAATAAATAAATAAATAAAAAAACTGTTCTCTCCGCCTAAGATAACGTGGGATGCTTCTATAAAAACCTTCTATACAAAGCTATTCCAAATGTTGATAACTCATTTAGAAGTTGGCTGTAAACACAGAAGTATTGAATTTAATTTCACATCAAATATAAAAAAAATAAGTGTAGAAATATAAATAAGATCCTACGTTTAACCATTTGATTTGAACATAGATTTATCCAAGATAATAAAATGGCCAAAAAGCCTAATTATAATCCCTCTTCCATCCATAATCTTCACTGAAAGAATGTCAACGATACAAGCGCCTTGTCACGGACAAATAGTCACACAACGGCTAGGTGTAGGGCCGAAAAGCAGTATTTAAATCTTGGGTTGCCCACCTCTCTTAAGGGCTCTTTTGGGAGGTGACAAGTGGTATCAGAGCAGATTACTGTCTGCCAGGTGTGTGGACTCTCCATGGTCCAGTGGGACCATCGGTGGAGTCGATCCGTGACGAGGGCGTCACGTGATTGGGTGGAGTAGAATGTCACAGACAAATAGTCCCACGTTGGCTAGGTGTAGGGCCGAAAAACAGTATTTAAATCCTGGGCTGGCCACCTCTCTTAAGGGCTCTTTTGGGATGTGACAGTCTGCTCACATAATCCTTCTTGTATAAAGTTCTTCGCAGGAAACAAAGTTCTGCAGCTCATGAGCTGAAATTTGTTCTACCAATTTAGCACAAAACCCTTTCACTAAAAATGATATATCTTGCACTTACAATGTTTACAAATCATACAATGAATGGAAGGAAGAAGAGAAGAATCCACTTCTTCCGTTTGTTATCAATACAAGCAATTATATGCCCAAGACAACAAATTAAATAACATATTTCATAAACAAAAAACACAAAAATATGCTGATATATATATAATCAACAAAAAAATAGGCAACTTAACTTAAATTTGCTAAGGCAGCCAATGAATTAGCATGGACAGGCGAAAGAGAACCAAGTATAGGTTGCATTTGATGGCCGTATGCTGAAATTAAGTGGGACAAAGCTATTCCAATTTGAGATTTGACATCGTCCCTCTCAAATGGGGACATTGCAACTTGAGCAAAAACGTTAACCACCTCTGGAACTAAAGGAAGGATCTGCTTCATTAGAAGAAAGTTTTGAGCTTTGAGAGTGACATAAAGATCTTAAATTCCTGAAATTACAAAAAAGGACACTTAGTTACCACCTGCGGGTTTGACGACAAAATCAAATTGCATATGCAACTGTATACTGCCATTGATTCCTCGCGGTCTTCCTTCAATGGCAATGCTTTAAGAAATACAGGTAGGACCTGGAAACAGAATTTGCATTAAGAAACGCAGAGAAAACTTGATCCATAGAGCATAAAAATTGTGCAATTGTAAAAAAAGGGAATTTTACATATTTACATATCGTACACCTTAACTTTCATATTTACACACATAGGACTTTAATGTTTTAAACCTATACATGAAAAAGTGTAATTCACTTTTTAAAAGTTATAACAGTGCTATTTTTTATGTGATACTGAACATTTGAGTGTCGTGTGTAAAAATCAGATTTTAGGTCCGAGAAATGTAAATACATAACAATTGTGTGCTATGTATGTAAATGCCCAAAATAAAATGTTAACCTGGTCAAGAGGAATAGACTGAGGCTGTGCCGTTATCATCCTTGCGATAGCGCCGGCAGCATTATCTCTGACAGCATCGTCTGGTTCTGATGCACCAAATAAAGGGTATAGACCACGAAGAATATCACCGTAGTATCTAGGTGGGTATTAAGTAGACACACAGTGATACTAGATAGTGATGCAAAAGACCATAATCACACAAAGCTAATGAAAAAAGCATGAATGATAAAATAGCACTGAGTAATTAAACCGTTAGAAATACACATATCAAGAAAAGATTGAAAAATAATGTGAGGATACTTTAGTGCGGAAATGACACCACTTTTGCATATTTCACCAACACAAAATGCAGCATTTCTCCTATTAGTTGCTTCTGAGGATGAGAGTTCCTTCAGCGCCAAAGGCATCACCCTCTAAGAAATCACCAAGTTTATAGAAAAGTCATGAAAAATCCATAAATTGGTTAAAGGAAAAGCACAAAAATTATTCAAATGTAAGAGATATTAGAACAAAATCTTACATCAATATAACTGGAAAAAGGAGCTCCCATTTNGATATTATTCAAATGTAAGAGATATTAGAACAAAATCTTACATCAATATAACTGGAAAAAGGAGCTCCCATTTCTNTACACATCAAGAAAAGATTGAAATATAATGAGAGGATACTTTAGTGCGGAAATGCCACCACTTTTGCATATTTCACCAACACAAAATGCAGCATTTCTCCTATTAGTTGCTTCTGAGGATGAGAGTTCCTTCAGCGCCAAAGGCATCACCCTCTAAGAAATCACCAAGTTTATAGAAAAGTCATGAAAAATCCATAAATTGGTTAAAGGAAAAGCACAAAAATTATTCAAATGTAAGAGATATTAGAACAAAATCTTACATCAATATAACTGGAAAAAGGAGCTCCCATTTCTTGAGCAACTTCAGCGAGACAAGCAACCACCATGGTCCGATCTTGAGGAGGCCGCGGAACTTTCTGGAGTGGTGTTTCACATTATTGAGTATCAATAAAATTGGTTTACAAAAAATCACAAGATAGCAAGAAAATAAAATTTTGCTACTTCTTAAACGTTTCCAATGGCAGCTACTACTTGAGATGGAGGGTAATTATGGAAATAATCTTACCGCATATCTCATTAAAGGATCAAAAAACTCGGCAAAAACTGGTTCAAAATTAGAGCCCATAGCTTTAGCAAAAGCAGGAAGAAGATCTGACACAGCATCCATGAGCACTTCATCATGATTAACTTCGCCATCCTCATTATCAGAATCAGAGCCTACTTGTTGACAGCATGAATCTTCACGAAGTAATATAAGAGTTGCTTCTGCAAGTCTAGGCATATCTGAAACAATTTGCTTCTCAATATTATTCACATTGGGTTAAAATGTCAGTCAAGCACAGGTTTGGTTGTCTTACAAGAATTTATGGCCATATAACTATAGTCCTTCATGATTTCAGCCACACTCATGCACGCTTGAGCAACAACTTCTTTGTCATCATCTTCTGTCATCGTTTTGATGTAGGTATTCAACACAGTATCTGGAATCAACATTAAAAAAGACAAGATCATTTTTATTGACAAACGGGATTTTGGTGGGAAAATTAAAAAGAAACTTTCAGAAGAGGCCAATAGAATACTACCAAAAATTTCCTTCTTTTTATCTGCAACATCCTATGATAAAAAACAAAATTGTCATATAATTATTGCAATGGGGTTCTCTAGGAACATATTAAACGTAAAAGATGAGAAGAATAAGTGAAATTGTGAATAATGGCATTGAAACAGATCTGGAATTGCTGATTACACCCATAAAATTTTTACAAAAGGTAAGGAAAACTAGTCGACATGCACTTACAATGTGTTCAGCTGGAATTGCCTGCACTGCTGCCAAAACATCTGCAACAAAATCCAGTTTTCTAAATAAGAACTAATTTAAAAAAAAGACCATATTGTGCATTCAGACGTTAATTGAAGTAATATTCTGTTAGTCAGAAAACATGAAAATTTTAAATTCAGAGAAGTTCAATGCTCATGTGTCGAGAGAACAAGTTATTGCATAGTGAAAAAAAAGTGGAAAAATATTAGAGGACTTATTCTTAATGATACAAAGAAGGGTATAAATACTCATTATAGGACTTATTGGTAAGAAAATAAATAAAAACAGAATACAGTAGGTAAGGAAAAGAAATAATAACAAATATAATGGACAACTAATCTCTCTAATTAAGGAGACAAAATAATTAGAGATTCCTAAAATCCCTCATATAATTTATAACCCTCTAAATATAGAGTTATAATAAATATAGAATATAATCATCATTATTTGCGAGACCTTTCAACACTCCACCTCAAGTTGGCATGAAGATGTCACTCATGACAAACTTGCTAACTAGATTCTCGTGTTGCACTTTGGAAAGACCTTTTGTTAGAATATCTTTTGTTTGGCTAGCAGTGGGTATGTAGGACATACATATCACACCACTATCTATCTTCTCCTTGATGAAATGTTTGTCAACTTCTACATGTTTTGTTCTGTCATGTAGAACTGGATTATGAACTATATAGATTGCAGTCTTGTTGTCACAGTAAACTTTAATAGATGTTGGTATAGGAATCTTCAATTCTTCCTAAAGTTTTTTTATCCATAATACTTCACAGAGACCATGGGCCACCGAGCGGAATTCTGCTTCAGCACTACTTCTTGCTACCACATTTTGTTTTTTTACTTTTCCAAGTAACCAGATTTTCGCCTACAAAGGTACAATAATCTGATGTGTATCTTCTATCATTTACGTCTCCTGCCCAATCTGCATCTATGTAGGCCTCTATTAGAAGATGTTCTCCCTTTTTGAACTAAAGTCCTTTTCCAGGAGTTCTTTTGAGATATCTCAAAATTCGGAATACAGCTTCGAAGTGAGTAGGTCCAGGTGAATGCATGAATTGACTCACAACACTTACTGCAAAGGCTATGTCAGGTCGAGTGTGAGCCAAATAGATTAGTCGCCCTACCAATCTTTGATAGCGTTCTTTGTTCATTACCTCATTAGTTGTCGTTGTTTTCAATTTTATATTAGGTTCTAATAGCTATCTGCTGCCTTGCGAGGAAATATCAAATTCGGCTTCAAGTTTCCTCTTCAGGTTGCTAATCTCAAGAGGATCATCCACTGTCATGATTATGTCATCTACATACACAATCACAATGGCTACTTTACCTTTAATCGAATGTTTGAAAAAAAGAGTGTGATCAGCTTGGCTTTGAGAGAATCCACGTCTCTTGATAACATCACCAAAACGCTCAAACCAAGCTCTAGGACACTGCTTTAACCCGTACAAGGACTTTTTTAATTTGCATACTTTACTTTCCCAAATTTTTTTTCAATTAAGTCCATATATACTTCTTCTCGCAATCCTCCATTTAAAAACACATTTATTACATCAAATTGATGAAGTGGTCAGCTGAACTTAACTGCAAGAGAAAAAAGTACTCTAAAAGAGTTAATTTTAGCAACAGAAACAAAAATCTCTTGGTAATCAATACCATGAGTTGAGTAAATCATTTTGCTACTAGTCTCGCTTTGTATCTCTCCACTCTTCCATCAACTATAAACATCACCGTGAACACCCATTTACACCCAACCGTCTTCTTGTCTTTACATAGATTAATGACTGTCCAGGTGTTATTTCTTTTAAGAGCATTTATTTCTTCCATCACAACTAATTTCCAACTTGGTTCACTTAATGCTTCATGAACAGTTCTTGGAACATGAATGTTAGAAATCCTAAACAAAAATGCTCTATGATTTTTTGATTGTTTTTCATATGACAAGTATTGTGTGATAGACTGTTTCATGCTTGTTCGGATTCCTTTTCTGAAAGCAATTGGAAGATCAAGATCAGAAGGAGTGAAAGTAGAGGGAAGATTATTCTGAGTTGTATGGTCATTATTCGACAAAGGTGATTGAATATCTGCTGAGGGAATAACTGGGGTTGTAGTAATTTTATGGAATTTCTTCTTAGTATAAACCTGCAGCTTATGTTGAAGATTATGATCCATTGGAAGTACTTCTCCCCCTGATCTCTGATAAGGTATCATCTGACAAAATAGAATTATGTGTTGCCCCTAGTTTCCATATCAGAATTAGTTAAAGGAATGGGTAAAGTTTCCCATAAATTATTTTCCTCAACTAAGTTCTCCCCCTGAAGAAAATTATTTTGAAAAAACGGATGATCCTCGATAAACTTGACATTCATGCTCTCAAAAAAATTTCTTTTTTCAGGATTAAAGCACTGGTACCCACGTTTGTTGGAAGCATATCCAATAAAAACACATTTTTCGGCTTGGGGATCAAGTTTTGAGCGAAACACATTTGGGATATGCACATAGCAAACACATCTAAAGGCTTTTAAAGGGAGATCAGTTGTTATTTTATATGTGAAAAATTAATTTTTTAAGACATGTAAAGGTGGTTTAAATTTCAAAACTTGAGATAACATTTTGTTTATTAAATAATAGGAGGTGAGGAGTGCATTACCCCCCAAAAATATTTAGGAACATTCATGGAAAACATAAATGCCCTGATAACTTCGAGTAAATGTCTATTTTTTCTTTCAACAATATCATTTTGTTGTGGTGTGTCACGACAAGTAGATTGATGCAGACTACAATTTTTCAAAATAAATGTTCTTAAATATTTGTTGAAATATTCAGTCTCATTATCCGTTCTTAGAATGTCAATTTTTGTTTGAAATTGATTTTCAATCATGTGAAATTTTTTTTTAAATTGTTGTTCAACTTCAGATTTCTTTTCCAATAAACACACCCAACAAACTCATGTATGATCATCAATAAATGTTACTAAACATTTTTTTCCAGAAAGTGTGTTAACTTTGGATGGGCCCCAAACATCACTATGCACTTAATAAAATGATTTTGAAACAGAATATGGTTTTATTGGAAATGAAACATGATGACTTTTAGATAAATTGCACGCTTCACAATGAAGTTTTGAACAATCAATACTTTTAAATAGTTTAGGAAATATAAATTTGAGATATGGAAAGCTAGGATGCCCTAATCATTTATGTCAAACATAACTTGATCATAGTCAAAGCTTGAACTAGTACTACCTAATCCATGAGTTGTTTTATTCGCAGAATCAGTTCTATCATAGTAGTACAACCCATTTATTTCTCTAGCAGTTCCAATCATCTTCTCCGAGTTCTGATCCTGAAAAACACAATTGGAATGAGAGAAAAAATGGAATAATCAGAATCTTTAAACACTTTGCTAACGAAAAGAAGATTACATGTAAGTTTTGGAACATGCAAGACAGATTTCAAAAAGGTTTTTTCTGAAATTTTAATATTTCTTTTTCCTGCAATAGGTGAACAACTGCCATCAACAATTCTGATTTTTTCGGAACCGGAACATGGATAATATGAATCAAATAATTGAGAACAGTTTGTCATATGATCAGAGGCTCCTGAATCAATAATCCAAGGAGTGGTACTTTCTAAAAAGGTAAAATGATTACAACCTGTTTGTGCTATAGAACCGATAGGCGCATGAGATGATGAGCAAGATTTCAGCAGTTTAAGAAGATGACTTAATTGCTTTTTACTAAGTAGAGATGACTCAATCTCATTTGCGGTAAGTGTGCTATGTTCACCAGATTTTTTTCCCTTACCATTAAGTGGTTTACCATGCAATTTCCAACATTTTTTGTGAGTATGGCGTGGCTTTCCATAGTAGTCACAGTGTAGATTGTTTTTGTCTTCTACACGCTAGTTGTGAGAAGTCTTCCTGCTTACTTAAGCTTCAGGAATAGCCAGCGCTGATTCTTCCACGGACTCGATTGAGTATGCAGATCTCCTTACCTCCGCAAAAACTTCACCAATTGGAGGCAGAGGATTTCTTCCAATTATTTGGTCATGAACCTCATCATATTCAACGTTTAGACCTGTAAAAAATCTGAAGATTCGACCAGTGTCCACTATCTTCATGTACTGGTTGTCATCATCGTTTGATTTACATTCATGATCATTGAATAAGTCCAGGTCCTGCCAAATTCGCTTAAGAGAATTGAAATATTTTGTCTCAGAATTCTCACCTTGACAAATTTCCCCAAGTCCTAGGGTCAACTCATACACTTGGGATTGATTTCCAAGATCAGAGTACATTTCTGAAACATTGTCCCAAATTACTTGGATGTAGAGTAACACAGATAATTTGCACTTATCTCTTCAGTCATGGAATTGACCAACCATGTCATTATCATTGAGTTTGCTGCATCCCAAATGACATAAGTTATGTCATTCACGTCAGACTGTTTATTATCACCTGTGATATAATCAATCTTTCCTCTTCCTCAGAGATACATGCGAACAGATTGTGACTATAAAAAAAAATTATCATCATTTAGTCGGATTGTAGTGATCTGAATGAGATGATTTTCAGAGGTATTTCTCTGAGATTCAAACTGAGATGGTTGAAAAGGCTGGTTTGTCCTCGAAGTGATTTCTGACATTTTAAAAATGAAGTGAATTTACTCGAGCCCAAGATTTTATGTGAGCGGTACAGATCGAGCGAATGGTCGAGCCTTCGGAGAATTACCGAGCGGGATCGAGCTCTCAAGGCGAAGCGGATTTTGCGAAACGAGATCGAAAGCAAGGGAAGCAGATGGCTTTTGCAAGCGAAGCAGACCGAGCAGGATCGAGCTCTCAAGGCAAAGAGACTTTCGCGAGACGGGATCAAGCGCACGGCTTTCGCAGGCGAAGCAGACGAGTCTTCAGAGAATTACCGAGCAATCGAGGGACGTTACATATCATCGAACATACACGCGATCGAGCGGTACAGGGTGTCGAACAAACAAACGAAGCAGAGGATAGATACAGTGGATCGAGCGGCAAGAGCCGATCGCACCGGGCGTCGAACAGTTCCACGAGATGGATCGAGCGGCAAGCGAACGTACCTCTGAGATTGAACAGGGCCAAGGATTCAAATACTACGTAGCTCTGATACCATGAAAAAATAGTGGAAAAATATTAGAGGGTTTATTCTTATTGATATAAAGAGGGGTATAAATACTCATTACATGACTTATTGGTAAGAAAAACAATAAAGACAGAATACAGTACGTAATGAAAAAAATAATAACAAATATAATAGACAGCTAATCTCTCTAATTAAGGAGACAAAATAAGTAGAGATTCCTAAGATCCCTCATATAATTTATAACCCTCTAAATATAGAGTTATAATAAATATAGAACATAATCATCATTATTTGCAGGATCTTTCAACACATACGTTATGCAAACAACAAATGAAATCACTTACCTTACATCAAGCACTCCAATGATGGTTAAATAAACACGAAACAAAATACATGCTTAAAAAAAACAGTTGGTTCTAATAATTTTCATCAAAAGAATGTATACAACAGATGGTATTACTCCCTTATGGACAATTCTATTGTTTTATTTGTAGATCATTTAGTGGGTAGTATATTAACTTGATAGTGCTCAAATCTACCAGGATAAATTTGTTAACCAATACATAGCCAACATAGTCATCCTAGAATATTTGAAAGGTTGTTGGCGTTTAGAATGTGCATTCACCAAGTTTGTGAACAAGAAATGTAAGAAAAGAAGGTAAAATAAATATTTGTGGCATAAAGAAACCAAAAATATGAAGGCACCATATTAAAAGAAAATTAATTGAGTGGAGTTAGCCTGACGCAAGGCATCCAAAGGCAGAGGCCAGGCAGTATCCCGCACGCAATATTTTCCTGCGACCGATAGCGACACCCTTTTCGTGCCTGGACCGAACTGATCCAGGTTTCTTATGATGTTCTAGAGTTTTCCAACCATTTTGGGTCACTCCTAGGTACCATATTATTATATATTTTCTAGTTGATATTTTAGATTTAATTTTTGCATGAGTTTGGATAGCTTTCGGTGTCTCTGTTTCCCCTTTTGAGGGTAGTATCCAAGAGTAGAGTGGTGCTCCGGCTATATCTCGCTTCTGAGATTGTGATTTATCTTTGCGCCAACCCTCCAACAACCCCTCCATCCCTTGTTGCAGCCGCCGTACAGTCATTCCAGTCACACCTACCACNAAAATCAACATAAAAAAAAGACAAAATCATTTTTATTGACACACGGATTTTTGGTGGGAAAATTAAAAAGAATTTTTCAGAAGAGGCCAATAGAATACTACCAAGAATTTCCTTCTGTTTATCTGCAATATCCTATGATAAAAAACAAAATTGTCATATAATTATTGCGATGGGGTTCTTTAGGAACATATTAAACGTAAAAGATGATAAGAATAAGTGAAATTGTGAATAATGGCATTGAAACAGAAATGAAATTGCTGATTACACCCATAAAATTTTTACAAAAGGTAGGAAAACTAGTCGACATGCACTTACAAAGTGTTCAGCTGGAATTGCATGCACTGCTGCCAAAACATCTGCAACAAAATCCAGTTTTCTAAATAAGAATTAATTTTAAAAAAAGACCATATTGTGCATTTAGATGTTAATTGAAATAATATTCTGTTGGTCAGAAAACATAAAAAATTTAAATTCAGAGAAGTTCAATCCTCATGTGTCGAGAGAACAAGTTATTGCATAGTGAAAAAATAGTGGAAAAATATTAGAGGCTTTATTCTTATTGATACAAAGAGGGGTATAAATACTCATTACAAGACTTATTGGTAAGGAAAGCAATAAAAACATAATACAGTAGGTAAGGAAAGAAATAATAACAAATATAATAGACAGCTAATCTCTCTAATTAAGGAGACAATAAATAGAGATTCCTAAAATCCCTCATAATAATTTATAACCAGCTAAATATAGAGTTATAATAAATATAGAATATAATCATCATTATTTGCGGATCTTTCAACACTCCCCCTCAAGCTGGCGTGAAGATGTCACTCATGGCAAGCTTGCTAACTAGATTCTCGTGTTGCACTTTGGAAAAACCTTTTGTTAGAATATCTGTTGTTTGGCTAGCAGTGGGTATGTAGGACATACATATCACACCACTATCTATCTTCTCCTTAATGAAATGCTTGTCAACTTCTACATGTTTTGTTCTGTCATGTAGAACTGGATTATGAGCAATAGAGATTGCAGTCTTATTGTCGCAGTAAACTTTAATAGGTGCTGGTATAGGAATCTTCAACTCTTCCAGGAGTTTTTTTTATCCATAATACTTCACAGAGACCATGGGCCACCGAGCGGAATTCTGCTTTAGCACTACTTCTTTCTACCACATTTTGTTTTTTTACTTTTCCAAGTAACCAGATTTCCGCCTACAAAGGTACAATAATCTGATGCGGATCTTCTATCATTTATGTCTCCTACCCAATCTGCATTTGTGTAGACCTCTATTAGAAGATGTTCTCCCTTTTTGAACAAAAGTCCTTTTCCAGGAGTTCTTTTGAGATATCTCAAAATTCGAAATACAACTTCGAAGTGAGTAGGTCCAAGTGAATGCATAAATTGACTCACAACACTTACTGCAAAGGCTATGTCAGGTCGAGTGTGACCCAAATAGATTAGTCGCCCTACCAATCTTTGATAGCGTTCTTTGTCCATTACCTCATTAGTTGCCGCTGTTTTCAATTTTATATTAGGTTATATTGGCGTATCTGCTGCATTGCAACCTGCCATTCCTGTTTCTTTGAGTAAATCAAGTACATACTTGCATTGATTGACAAAAATTCCCTCCTTGGATCTTGCAAACTCCATTCCGAGAAAATATTTCAGCTTTCCCAAGTCTTTAATATCAAATTCGGCTTCCAGTTTCCTTTTCAGGTTGCTAATCTCCAGAGGATCATCCACTGTCATGATTATGTCATCTACATACACAATCAAAATGGCTACTTTACCTTTAATGGAATATTTGAAAAAAAGATCGTGATCAGCTTGGCTTTGAGAGAATCCATGTCTCTTGATAACATCATCAAAACGCTCAAACTAAGCAGGAGACTGCTTTAACCCGTAAAGGGACTTTTTTAATTTGCATACTTTACCTTTTTCAAATTTTTCTTCAAATCCGGGTGGTAAATCCATATATACTTCTTCTCACAATTCTCCATTTAAAAACGTATTTTTTACATCAAATTGATGAAGTGATCAGCTGAAGTCAAATGCAAGAGAAAGAAGTACTCTAAAAGAGTTAATTTTAGGAACAGGAGCAAAAGTTTCTTGGTAATCAATACCATGAGTTTGAGTAAATCCTTTTACTACTAGTCTCGTTTTGTATCTTTCCACAGTTCCATCAGCTATAAACTTCACCGTGAACACCCATTTACACCCAACCATCTTTTTGTCTTTAGGTAGATCAACAACTGTCCAAGTGTTATTTCTTTTAAGAGCATTTATTCTTCCATCACAGCCAATTTCCCACTTGGTTCACTTAATGCTTCCTGAACAGTTCTTGGAACAAGTATGTTGAAAATCCTAGACAAAAATGCTCTATGATTTTTTATTGTTTTTCATATGACAAGTATTGTGCGATCAGATGTTTCATGCTTGTTCGAATTCTTTTTCTGAAAGCAATTGGAAGATCAAGATCAGAAGGAGTGAAAGAAGAGGGAAGGTTACTCTGAGTTGTAGGGTCATTATTTGGCAAAGGTGATTGAACATCTGCTGAGGGAATAACTGGGGCTGTGGTAATTTTATGGAATTTCTTCCTAGTATAAACCTGCAACTCATGTTGAGGATTATGATCCGTTGGACGTACTTCTCCCCCTGTCTCTGATAAGATATCATCTGGTAAAATAGAATTAGTAGTGCTGCCTCTAGTTTCCATAGCATAATTAGCTAAAGGAATGGGTAAAGTTTTCCAAAAATTATTTTCTTCAACTAAGTTCTCCCTCTGAAGAAAAATATTTTGAAAAAACAGGTGATCCTCGATAAACTTGACATCCATGCTCTTAAAAAATTTCTTTTTTTCAGGATTAAAGCATTTGTACCCACGTTTATTGGAAGCATACCCAATAAAAACACATTTTTCAGCTTGGGGATCAAGTTTTGAGCGAAACACATTTGGGATATGCACATAGCAAACACATCTAAAGACTTTTAAAGAAGATCAATTGTTATCTTATATGTGAAAAAAATAATTTTTTAAGACTTGTATAAGTGGTTTAAATTTCAGAACTTGAGATGACATTTTGTTTATTAAATAATAGGAGGTGAGGAGTGCATTACCGCCCAAAAATATTTAGAAACATTCATGGAAAACATAAGTGCCCTGATAACTTCGAGTAAATGCCTATTTTTTCTTTCAACAATATTATTTTGTTGGGGTGTGTCACGACAAGTGGATTGATGCAAAATACATTTTTTTTTCAAAATAAATGTTCTAAAATATTTGTTGAAATATTCAGTCTCATTATCCGTTCTTAGAATGACAATTTTTGTTTGAAATTGATTTTCAATCATGTGAAAAGAATATTTAAATCATTGTTCAACTTTAGTTTTCTTTTCCAATAAATACACCCAGCAAACTCGTGTATGATCATCAATAAATGTTACAAACCATTTTTTTCCAGAAAGTGTGTTAACTTTGGATGGGCCTCAAACATCACTATGCACTAAATAAAATGATTTTAAAACAAAATATGGTTATATTGGAAATGAAACATGATGACTTTTAGATAAATTGCACGCTTCACAATGAAATTTTGAACAATCAATAATTTTAAATAGTTTAGAAAATAAAAATTTGAGATATGGAAAGCTAGGATGCCCTAATCTTTTATGTCATAACATAACTTGATCATAGTTAAAGCTTGAACTAGTACTAGCTAATCCATGATTCGAAGAATCAGTTCCATCATAGTAGTACAACCCATTTATTTCACTAGTAGTTCCAATCATCTTCCCCGAGTTCCGGTCCTGAAAACACAATTGGAATGAGAGAAAAAAATAAAATAATCAGAATCTTTAGACAATTTGCTAACGGAAAGAAGATTACATGTAAGTTTTGGAACATGCAAGACAGATTTCAAAGAGATTTTTTTTTTGAAATTTTAATATTTCTTTTTCCTGCAATAAGTGAAAAACTGCCATCAGCAATTTTGATTTTTTCGAAACCGGAAAATGGATAATATGAATCAAATAATTGAGAACAACTTGTCATATGATCAGAGACTCATGAATCAATGATCCAAGCTTGAACTAGTACTCCTGAATCAATGATCCAAGCTTTAACTTGTCATATGCCCTTATCTTTTATGTCTTAACATAATTTGATCATAGTCAAAGCTTGAACTAGTATTACCTAATCCATGATTCGCAGAATCAGTTCTATCATAGTAATACAACCCATTTATTTCACTAGTAGTTCCAATCATTTTTCCCGAGTTCCAGTCCTGAAAAACACAATTGAAATGAGAGAAAAAAATGAAAATAATAAGAAGTTTTAGACACTTTGCTAACGGAAAGAAGATTACATGCAATTTTTGGAACATGTAAGACAGATTTCAAAGAGATTTTTTTAAAAATTTTAATATTTCTTTTTTCGGCAATAGGTGAAAAACTGTAATCAGCAATTTTGATTTTTTTGGAACCGGAACATGGATAATATGAATCAAATAATTGAGAACAACTTGTCATATGATCAGAAGCTCCTGATCAATGATCCAAGGAGTGGTACTTTCTAAAAAGCCTAAAGGATTACTACCTGCTTGTGCTATAAAACCGATAGGCGCATCAGATGATGAGCAAGATTTCAACAGTTTAAGAAGATGACTTAATTGCTCTTTACTAAGTAGAGATGACTCAGTCTCCTTTGAGGTAGGTGTGCTATGTTCACCAGATTTTTTTCCCTTACCAATAAGTGGTTTACCATGCAATTTCCAACATTTTTCGCGAGTATGGTGTGGCTTTCCATAGTAGTCATAGTACAGATTGTTTTTGTCTTCTACACGCTGGTTGTGAGAAGTTTTCCTGCTTACTTGAGCTTCAGGAATAGCCAGCGCTGATTCTTCCACGGACTAGGTTGAGTCTGCAGACCATCTTACCTCTGCAAAAACTTCACCAATTGGAGGCAGAAGATTTCTTCCAATTATTCGGTCACGGACCTCATCATATTCAACGTTTAAACCTGCAAGAAATTTGAAGATTCGATCAGTATCCACTATCTTTTTGTACTGGTTGTCGTCATCGTTTGATTTCTATTCATGATTGTTGAATAAGTCCAGGTCCTGTCAAATTCGCTTAAGAAAATTGAAATATTTTGTCTCAGAATTCTCACCTTGGCAAATTTTCCCAAGTCCTAGGGTCACTCATACACTTGAGATTGATTTCCAAGATCATAATACATTTATGAAACATTGTCCCATAATTCCTTGAATGTAGAGTAACACATGTAATGTGCACTTATCTTTTCAGTCATGGAATTGACCAACCATGTCGTTATCATTAAGTTTTCTGCATCCCAAATGACATAAGTTATGTCATTCACGTCAGGATGTTTATTATCACCTGTGATATAACCAATATTTCTGCTTCCTCGGAGATACATGCGAACAGATTGTGACCATCAAAGAAAATTATCACCATTTAGTCGGATTGTAGTGATCTGAATGGAATGATTTTCAGAGGTATTTCTCTGAGATTCGGACTGAGATGGTTGAAGAGGTTGGTCTGTCCTCGAAGTAACTTCTGACATTTTAAAAATGAAGGACGTGAATTTGCTTGAGCCCAAGATTTTATGTGAGTGGTACAGATCGAGCGAATGTTCGACCCTTCGGAGAATTATCGAGCGGGATCGACTTCTCAAGGGGAAGCGACTTTCGCGAGACGGGATCGAGCGCAGGCGAAGCAGACCGAGCAGGATCGAGCTCTCAAGGCAAAGCGGCTTTCGCGAGACGGGGTCAAGCGCACGGCTTTCGCGGGCAAAGCAGATGAGCCTTCGGAGAATTACCGAGCGGATCGAGCGGCGGTACATATCGTAGAACAGACACGCGATCGAGCGGTACAGGGCGTCGAACAAACAGACGAAGCAGAGGATCGATACAGAGGATCAAGCGGCAAGACCAGATCACACCGGGCGTCGAACAGTTCCACGAGATGGATTGAGCGGCAAGCAAACAAATCTTTGAGATTGAACAGCCAAGGATTCAAATCCTACATGGCTCTGATACCATGAAAAAATAGTGGAAAAATATTAGAGGGTTTATTCTTATTGATACAAAGAGGGATATAAATACCCATTACATGACATATTGGTAAGAAAAACAATAAAAACAAAATACAGTAGGTAAGGAAAAAAATAATAACAAATATAATAGGCAGCTAATCTCTCTAATTAAGAAGATAAAATAAATAGAGATTCCTAAGATCCCTCATATAATTTATAACCCTCTAAATATAGAGTTATAATAAATATAGAATATAATCATCATTATTTGCGAGATCTTTCAACACATAGGTTATGCAAACAACAAATGAAATCACTTACCTTACATCAAGCACTCCAATGACGGTTAAATAAACACGAAACAAAATACATGCTTACAAAAAAACAATTGGTTCTAATAATTTTCATCAAAAGAATGTATACAACAGATGGTATTACTCCCTTATGGACAATTCTATTGTTTTATTTGTAGATCAACTAGTGGGTAGTATATTAACTTGATAGTGCTCAAATCTACCAGAATAAAGTTGTTAACCAACACGTAGCCCACAAAGTCATCCTAGAATATTTGAAAGGTTATTCACGTTTGGAATGTGCATTCACCAAATTTGTGAACAAGAAATGTATGGAAAGAAGGTAAGAATAAATATTTGTGGCATAAAGAAACCAAAAATATGAAGGCACCATATTAAAAGAAAATTAATTGAGTGGAGTAAGCCTGACACAAGGCATCCAAAGGCAGAGGCCGGGCAGTATACCGCACACAGTATTTTCCCGCGACCGATAGTGACACCCATTTTCTTGCTTGGACCGAACTGAAACACGTTTCTTTCAATGTTCTAGAGTTTTCCAACCCTTTGGGTCACTCCTAGTTACCATACTATTTTATATTTTCTTATTCATATTTTAGATTTAATTTTTGCATGCATTTGGATAGTTGTCGGTGTCTCTGTTTCCCCTTTTGAGGGTTGTATCCAAGAGTAGAGTGGTGCTCCGGCTATATCTCGCTTCCGAGATTGTGATTTATCTTTGTGCCAACCCTCCAGCAACCCTTCCATCCACCACCCTCCGTCGATACCTACCTGCTCCCCAGCCCTCCCCCTTGTCGTTGCCGGCAACCCACAGCTTTTCCAGCCACCTTTACGGCTCTTCACCACTAGCTAGTTATTGCTTATGCAGTTTTCTTGTTGTTTCCCAGCCGTTTCACTTTATTCATGTTTGCTGCCACCCTAGACACCAAACCGTCGTCGTTGTGTCACTGTTTCCTTGCAGTCTCCAGTAGTTGTTCTTCTGCAGCTCCCCTTTGCTGATTTCTTCCATAGCCCACCTCAGTCTCTGTCGGAGCCATCCCAGCCACCCTTACCGCCCTCCCCATTGTCGTTGCTGGCAACTCATAGCTTTTTCAAACACCCTTACCACACTTCACCGCTACCTAGCTGTCGTTTCTGTAGTTGCCTTGCTGTTTCCCAACTATTTTCACTTTAATCCTGTTTGTTGCTGCCTGAGACAGCAAACCACCACCGTTGATCCACCCCCTTTCTTACCTTGTCGCCACCTCTCCCAGCCCCCTAACGGCCACCACCACCACTTGAGATCTACCCTATTAGTGTATCGTGTGTCGTGTTGTTTTTTCTTATTTCCGAGTGTTGGCAATAACCATCTATTCGCTTTTTCAATAATAATATATTTTCATATTTTGTTTGGGTTAACTGTGCCCTAGTCTAACATAATCTTATCAGTCCCAAAATTTATCTTTCCCACCCTACATCATCTCATACGCCCTATTCCCCACATACCCAATAATTGGAAACTTGATCGAGAGGAAAAGACATCATGCCATTTATGAGAAAGTCGCAAAGAAATATCCAAGAAATTTTTAGGAAAATCCCATAGCTTTTTCAGCCGTCCTTACCACCATCCACCACCACTAGGGGAAAACTATAAATTAGCATCAGAAATATTTCCAATACAAAATTAGAGACCGATTAGCGTTTGTTAGTGTCGCCCCGCGGTTCCACCTCTAGATGAAACGGCGCAGCGAGTTGCGTCAAGCGAAAGTTGCTAATATGACACCAAATCAACGTCGACTAATCTTACACATTAGCATCGGTCATAACCAACGCTAAAGATGACGCAATAGCCCTAAACTAGGGCTCCCACGAACCGCAGCTCTATTACGCCTCATCGTCTCCTTAGGCTTCCTTTCGTCGTCTCCGTGGCCTCCTAAGCTTCTCGACGAAACCAGGCCCGCTTCATCGCTCCAACCCAGTCTGAGGTAAGAAATCTTCTTCCATAACTCAAAACTTTGATTTAGCATAAGTATTCATCTTTTTTTCCTTGCATAGGTGTTAGGTCCGAAAATACTAAGTTTTTTTTTTATCATATTCCATTGTTAGGTATGCAATGCATATGGATTTCATGATTTTCCCTAAGCTTATGTGTGAGATATGTAAATACATACAAAATTTATGCTATCTATGAAAATTTTGGCGTCAGATATGTAAATACATAAGAAAATTGTTATATGTACATAAATATGAAATTTATGTGTGAGATATGTGAATCCATAAGATATAATGTGCTATGTAAATATGAAATTTAGGAGCGAGATATGTAAATGCATAAGAAAATTGTGGTATGTATGTAAATATGAAATTAGGTGTGAGATATGTGTATACATAAGAAAATTGTGGCATGTATGTAAATAGGAAATTTCGAAGCAAGATACGTAAATGTATAAGAAAATTGTGATATGTACGTATATATGAACTTTAAATATAAGATATGTGAATGTATAAGTAATTTCGTGATATGTATGTAAATATGAATATTTAGGAGTGAAATATGTAAATACATAAGAAATTTAGCGTTGAAAATTTAGGTCTGAGATATGTAAATAATGGTGAATTTGTGTAATGCATGTAAATAAGAAAATTTAGGTGTGATGTGCAGGTGCACATCACACCTAAATTTGTGTTATGTATGTACACAAGAAAATTTAGGTTGACTCTCTAAATTTGTGGGTTATGAGTTTCGGGTATGATGTGAAGGTGACCTAAGGTTTCAAGTTGGATGTGTAATGTGTAGGTGCATTAATCTATAGAGTTACATTTCTGTTATTGATGGATATTCGAAGTGTTAGATCGTGAATATAAAATAGATTATATCTAGGAAGAAAATGATTAACTGACGAGTTTATTGATGGTGTTGAAGAATTCGTGCATGTGGCATCACAACTGGTCCTTTACCTCTCTGAAGGTAGGTGAAGAATTAAGCGTACCTGACACTTGAAGAAGTGACGTTGGACTTATACCGTAGAGGATTTAAATCTGATTATTGGTATTGGACTTCACATAGTGAATTTGAACCAGATAATCAATAAGGTCATGCGGGAACCTCATCAAGTTATGCCCCACCAACTATTCACGATTCTGGCATGTATGAGCAAATGATTGACGATGTGAGCATGACTCATTTTATTGAGAGTGTGCCTCATGATAACCAGGAACCGAACAGTGAAATGCAACAATTCTATGAATTATTAAATGTTGTCTAACAACCATTATAGGAAGAATGCACTTCACACAGAGTTAATAGTCGTCCTAAAAATGATGAGTATCAAATCTAATTTTAACATGTCCAATGAATGCTTCAATCAGATAACAACATTATTAAAGGAGACAAACCCTGCTGGTAATTTAGTTCCATAAGATTTGTACAAAACTAATAAGTTAGTGGCGAAGTTGGGGCTACTATCTGGTGTGGGGGTTGTGGAGCTGTGATGGGGGTGGGTTGTGGCTGTTATGGGGGGTGATTTATGTCTGGTTAGTGGTTGTCTTGGGATTGATTTGTGGCTAAAATCAAGTATGTATGGTGGAAAAAAAGCATGAAGGTGTTGAGCTTCTTGTTCTTTCTATATAAACAACAACATCAGTAGCACATTTTGGATTGAGTTTTTGAACAAATTTTTGTTCTTTTGTGTTTACTTGTTTTAGTTTTTATGATTTTTGAGTTTATGGGTTTGTTTTTGTTGGAGCTTTCTTTTTTATCCTGTATTTTGTTTCACTAGCTATTTCAGTTTTTTTCTTGATTCATTTCTTTTATTAGACACATAATGATCAAGATCAAAGAAGTGGTTTCATCAGCAATGTAAAATAGGGAAGTCGCATCATATTTTGCAACTTCTATATTAAGAAAATCGAGCTTGGAAATAAATCCACCGCCTACTTTAACAAAAAAGGATGACAAAATATTACGAAGAAGATTCATGCTATGATAGAAAGGGACTATGATAGTTTAAAATTTAAGAACAAGAGAGATCAGTTCAAGAAGGATTAGAAGTTATGGAAGGAACTGAAATGGAGATCCACGGGCTTGGGTTGGGATTCTATCAAACGGGTCATTGATGCTTCAGAGGATTGGTGAACTGAGAAGTTGGAGGTAATAAGTAAACCCCTAAATACTTGTTCTTTCATTCATCTGTTTTAACTAAAATACTTTCTTGTACGTTGCAGGAAATGCCACCTGCCAAAAAATTCAAGGTAAGTGGCATTGAGTCGAACTAGAAGGAGAAGTTGGACCTCATGTTTAGTGAAGTTGTTGTGACAAGCATGCATGCGTTCACCCCAATTGAGCATGAGTTTGCAAGCATACCAGATGACCTAGAGGCCGAGCAGGTGGGTCGGTCAGGTGAAGGCCCCGGCCCAAACCAGAGGGAGCTAGAGCCCACATGCCAGTCAAAGTAGTCTAGGATGGAGAAAAAGAAAAAAGAGCCGCTTCTGTCATAAGCTCAATAAATAAACTAATAGAAGTATGCATAACTCAGCATGATCCTTCAAATGACACCACCATAAATGACTTTCTTTGAGTTATGGATACATATCTTGAAAGCGAATACGTTGTTCTATATGAACTCCTTGAAGTTACTGGAGGACCGGACCCGCAGGTAGATATTCATGAAGATGCCCCCCGAACTTTGTCTGATATTTACATTTTTTTTATGGACAATTGCTTCCGTAGCGTTATTATTTGTTGGTTGGTTTTTTTCCAATTGATTCCTTTAGGATTATTTGATTTAGATATTCTCTTTATTGCATGAACAATCAATATACCGCTCTATAATTACTTCTGTTGTATAAGTATTAATCTTCAGTTTTTAGATACTCTTTTGATTCGTTCTTATTACCTGTACAAAACACTTTTCTAGAATGGATTGGCAGTGATTGCGCCGTATAATAATAATTACGACGACTATGATTATCCTGTACGAATACTACAACCCTTTCGTCGATCGAACTCCATGCTTGACATCCACCTATATTGGTGATAAATGGGTTGGTGAGCTACTACAAGGACACCCCACAGGGTTCAATAACATGTTTCGTATGACAAAAATCAAATTTTTGGATTGCTCGATGAACTACATAGCCATCATGAACTTCACGACTCCTCAAGAATTACAACAAGAGAGGTGTTAGCAATAACCCTCTACAGTTTATCACAGAATGAATCAATGGGATGAGCGATGGCGTGATTCCCGCATTCATCGGAAACAATAAGCAGGTATTTCTCAATGGGTTTGAAAGTTCTTGTCATTTTGTCGGCAAAGGTAATTAAGCTAGAGAATCCGACATTCGAGATAACTCAAACAAAAATTGCAAATGACCCGCGCTATATATCATTCTTTAAGGTAATTCTTTTTAACACATTGACGAGTTACGTAGCAATCACAGCTTTAACTGATCTGACATGACTGTATTGGAGTGATTGATGGAACCCACGTGAATGAGCGAGTATTCAACACTAAAAAAAATCGCATACATTGGACGATGTGAATCACCCACACAAAATGCGACCGTCGTATGTGACTTTAACATATATTTTATCTTTGTGATGACTGGTTGGGAAAACAACGCGCATGATAGTTGTATTTTTGATTATGCGACAAGAAACCGAAGACACAGCTTCCCTCACCCATCTCCACGTTCGTTAAGCTATATATCACATTCATTTTTTTCAATAGTTTATTACTAATTATGGTTTTTGGGTCTGGTAAATATTACTTGGTCGATGTTACATATCCCTAACAAATGGGGTATCTGAAGTCGTTTTCGGTTACAAAATATCACATTATAGATTTTGAGAGATCTAGCGGTGGTCCTCGTGGCGGGAAGAAAATTTTTAACAAAAGACATTCCTAGTTACGCGGCGTAATTGAAAGAACGTTTTGAGAGTGAAAGAAGAAATGAGTCATATTGCGTGATATCTCGACTTACCCATTTCCAAAATAAGTGCAGATTGTAGTGGCCAGGATGGCGCTCCATAACTACATTCGACGTTATCATTTTAGGTCGGATGTAAACTTCACCCTGGTTGATGACGATCACATGCAAGTCCTGTCAGAAGCATTTAAATTTCACGCAGGACAATTTATAACACAAGCAGAAGTGAAATCACAGGAAGCTTTCACTCAAGATGGTGAAGGGACCGCAGATGTGACTGAATTGAGAGAGCGGGAACGGACGTCATTGCCCGACATTGATTGAACGTCTCTTGTTTATTTTATATAAACTATGTTTATTTTATGTCACTTGAATTATGGATATTTTTTGTTTTGTAATTTTCATGTGTTTATAGATGTTTCTTTTCCATTTGAGTTTTTTTGTTTTATTTGTGGGAGGGGGGGGGGGTTGTGAGGCCCATTATGAG
>JXCR01148858.1:98861-114142 GCA_002079205.1 Phalaenopsis hybrid cultivar
TAACTTTGTGGGTTCTTCTGGATGGCCAGTTGGTTATTGTTGGTTAGTGTTACATATGAAAACTTAATGAAAGCAACCAAGTACCTTTCTTCTTTTCTGTACATCGGTTTATGAGGTTCGTTATGATGGCAATTTTTGGTGATATGCACATGTGACTCACAGGAGGTCGACTTTACTTTGGTTAAAGGCAGCAAATAACTCATTTTTTTACAAGGTTTATTGTCTTCTTATAGTGACAAATTCGTTGGTTCGTATCTTGATTTCTCTGATATCTCACAACAACAAAAAACTGTAATTAATTATTTTTTTTAGTAATTTCAACTTCTATTATGACTAATGAATTGTCTTTTTAATCATTCAGAAAAGATGAGCTCCATGATCCAGGGACATCCCAATGAGTGCTCTGTCACTGCGGACTGTACGGCCATCCCTACGGACGTCACGATAGACACATATTTACGGGACAAAGTTCTATAGGTGCCCGAGGTGAGCAGACGATCTGGAGAAGTGTGACTTCTTCTGGCGGGCAGATAATTCGGCAGATTCCACTACCGATAGTTATCGAGGTTAGATGACATCCCTGGATAACGATGTAGCTCGGGACATACGCCGTCTGGATTTTAAAATTAATATTATCATTTTTTTAAATGTAATTTTAATACTTTTTTTAGTACACTTGATACCCATTGCTATGTGAGGTATGTATTTTATTTTTTTTATTGTTTCGAAGTAGTTTTTTATTTCTCAAGTAATAAATATATTGTTATGACAGTTCTGTTGCAAACAACATTACTGCATAAGAGCAGAGTGATCATTTCTCCACAATTAACTGCAAATAAGTTGTTTTCCAACAACACAAACCAAACAGTAAACCAAATTATTTGGATCAGTTGCTGATCTGAATCAACTGCTTATCAACAGACTGTCAATAAGTTGCAGCTACCCCAAATAGACCCTGAATATAATCAAATATTTTTACGAAATGTTTTACCAATTAATTCAGACATACAAGTCACAATAATGTCTGCAAGTTATTTATGAAGAACTTGAACGTAGAAGATAACTATCTTGTGAGCAGCAAAATCGAAGAAGAATTTCTAAAATGGTTCAAATTACACGTACATTGAAGAACTTTTAAATTCATCGGTAACACAAACTAAACAGTAAACCAACTTATTCGGGATCAGTTGCTGATCTGGATCAACTGCTTATCAACAGACTGTCAATAAGTTGCAGCTGCCCCAAACAGATCCTAAATATAATCAAATATTTTTACAAAATGTTTTACCAATTAATTCAGACATACAAGTCACAATAATGTCTGCAAGTTATTTATGAAGAACTTGAACGTAGAAGATAACTCTCTTGTGAGCAGCAAAATCGAAGAAAAATTTCTAAAATGGTTCAAATTACACGTACATTGAAGAACTTTTAAATTCATCGGTATGTTGTGTAATTGTAATATACAATGTTAAGCTAATTATGCTATGAAACTTTCACTAGGTCCATGAAACAAACAACATAATCACAAACTGAGACTTATTAGATCTTGCTTGAACGCCTAATCGTAGCGTGAAGTCATGACAAAATTTGAAGTTAAAGGTTACAAATTTCACAAGAGCTCCTGGTGTGAAGAAAAACAAACATATAATTGTGGTGTTTGTGTTAGAGGAAACACACAGATAACAAGATCATATATTACGACATACTAAATGAAGTAGTTCAGTTCTAATATTCGGGCTATGTTGAAACAATGTCTACATGTTCAACTGTGAGTGCTTTGATCCCGTTCCTAATCAAGGAAACTTGGACACTCGACCCGTATGATATTACTGAAGTTATGATGAACAAAAGATATGCAAAGTATGACCCATTTATTATGGTAAGTCAAGCTAGTCAAGTTTATTATATTTAATAACTTGGATGAGCAAGCGATAACCTTGAGTGAGTTGTTTTATTACAGAATAGGCCACGAAAAATTAAGAGTAAAATATTATTGAACTTATTCACCAAGAGTCAATTATGTCTAATTTTTGTATTCAGCTTAGCTAAATCAATGAGTTACTAGAGCATACCACAGAGATTCATGAAGAAATCCTCTAGATATAGATGAAAATGATGATGAGATTGATGAAGAAATTTTTAAGTTCTTCAATATCTGGATCATCGAATGAAACATATTAGAAAAATGGCATGCATACTTAGATGATTAGTTTATGCACAATTTTGCTTTTATTTTCGCTTCTTACACTGTAGTTGTCTTGCTTAATTTTCCTGATTTTATGTGTAGACATGACATGTTTAAGTTTTCTGCTTTTACTTTTCTGTCTTATATTACATGCTAATCATGCTTACCAATTCTATTTTTTTTCTATTGCAGATGGCAGGTTCCCAGCCTCCCGAGAGACCTCGCCTTCAGGGGACTTGGACGAGCACGTATCGGAGGCTAAGGAAGGTCGTCATTACCGCTGACAGGTACGACACTCCTGCAGCAACTCCGCTGACCCCTTCTGTTGCCCCTCTTCCGGCATCAGCTCCCTCAACAGCACCACCTCCCACTCCACCTTATTTCCGCCCATCATCCTCATTCGATGAGCCAGGCCCCTCGATACCATCACCTCAGATGGCTGACACCGCCGACAAAGTCTATATTAAGCCAGGTGGTGACTCGTAAGTAACTTTGTTTTTTAGTAATTTCAATTTTTCATTCAATTTTATAATGTACCTAATGGATCATTTGTAGGTTCTACCCCTCTATGTCGCCCATGACGTGGATCACGAAGATCATTAGAGCAGATAAGATCATATCTCTCATGGAAGCAGATCCTGATTGCCACTTGGGATACGTATTTTAGGGAATTCGATGTATGATATTTAAAATTGAAATAAAAAGTTCATTTCCATATTTTTTATATACTAATCAAGCTTGCATATTTTCTAATTTGCATTGATCATTTCACTAGTTGTCGGAACATCACCTGCAAATTTGGCAGTAATGTGTCATGTCAGGCATAGGCTCGGGGATATGTTCACGACGGCGCGTAAGAAGGGGCAGAGGCCTTTATAGGTTGAGGAGAAAGTTTGGGTTGAGTTAAACTGAGCCCTGTCCTCTCTGAAATACCAGAAGAAGAAACGGATAAATTAGCAGAACCGGACGGGGGAGGAAGCCTGAGGGGCGACACTCACACGGAGCACTATCAGAGCCTGATAAGATTATGCCAAAATTAAAAGCTTACAAAGTTATATAATTGTGTGACTCATATATTTATCTGATCATATATACAGGCCAAGGAGCTTGATAGAGAGTCCTCCACCGCGGAATTGCACGTCCTTACAAATCAGTGTGCGGACACACGACAGTAGATATCCGACAACTCTCGCCGTGTCAATGTAAGTTAAAAAAAAAATTAATTTGACTAATATGTCAATTAACGTTTAGCAAAATAATATTTGAATTTTGTTATGCAGAAGGAGTATGAGCAGCTCCGGGAAAGACAAAGGGAGATGGTCAGGCATACCTCACCGTCCGTCAGCAGTGTTAGCCAGTTTACCACTACGTAGTCTGATTTTGAGTTGCAGACGCAGGCGGTGGGGAAGAAGGGGAGAGTGTACGTCCTCTGAACAAAGGGGATGGCGTTTGAGGCTGAGCATTCCCGAGCAGCTATTGATGACCATAGCTCATTACATGCTCAACATGAGGAGCTTGTCAGGTGTGTAATGATGATGAATGAAGAGCTCCAACAGGTGCGTGAAGGCTATCAGCTCGTTGTAGATAGACTAGCACGTTTGACAAAGTGTTTTGAACTCTACAGCAAGCGACACATGCGTCCGGTCGAGAAGTAAGATGATGATGAGGATGAAGCCTAGGTTTATTCTGTGTTCGATGATGGTTCCCTGACATAGGGGTTGATGAGTTGTGATGATAGATAAATATCATATTATGTTGATTGTGTTTAATGTATATAGGTATGTAAAAATTTAATAGTTTTGTTGTATTTTTTATATTTCTTACAGGTTAACATAGAAATTTTCGATGCTAAAAGCTCCGATCAGCCAACAATACAAGCCGTCGCTAAAATGACACGATAGCAACATGTTGGATATGGTCGACGCTAATTAGCATCGGCCATGTTTGATGCTAATTAGCATCGGCCATGTTCGACGCTAATCAGCGTCATACTTTTTAATGTTATTGCGTCGTTATGTCAGCTTTGTTTGCATGTTTAACGGTATTTTTTAGCGACAGTTGTTTTCGATGTTAATGCGGACGCAAATTAAAACCCGATGCTAATATCGACGCAAAATAAATTAGCGATGCCTATTTTAACAATAACAACAACAACAACAACAAAGCCTTAATCCCACTACTTGGGGTCGGCTGCATGAATCCTTTTTCTCCATTGCGTCCAATTTAGTGTCATATTTTCATTTAGTTCTAGTAAATTAAGATCATNTGTCCTTCCTTTATGGCTGATCATTAAGCTGCTCATAGACGCTCAAAAATTTTCTTTTTCCAGGCTTATACTGAAGAAAATTACTGTGTTATTGTCTTCACATTTAGGGCTGTCAAAACGGCTCGTTGTTCACGAACAGCTCGTGTTCGGCTCGTTCGCTAAGTTAATGAGCCGAACACGAACAACACGAACAAAGATTTATTTAACACGAACAAAGATTTGTTTGTTTGTGTTCAGCTCATTTTGGCTTGAAATACTACCAATCAATTTATGTGTGTGTGTGTAGATTTGATGAGTAGTATTTTTAAAAAACTTAATTGACTACAAGGCTATAAAGATTTATAATCAATTATAAGTATTAATTAAGAAAACATAAAAAAAATTATTAAATTAGATTCAAATGATGTTGTAATATAAACTATAATTTTTAAATATTGTCCCAATCCTTAACATCTTATGGCTACCTGATTAGGATTGTCAAAACGATTCTTTGTTTGTGAACGACTCGTGTTCGGCTTGTTAAGCAAATGAGTCGAACACGAACACACTTTTTGAGCTTGAAATATAAACGGGCCGAACAAGATCGGCTCGTTTACACCCCTACCCGTAGTTTAAGAGGAAAAAAATACTTATGTTTTTCTATTCAGTAATTAAAAGATACTGCATGTCTATGAATTGAATTATTAAAAATAACTTGATGATTCACTTGATTTTGATTTCTCTAAATAGTTTTATATACAATAAATGCCATTATTAGGATTTATTTATTAAAGAGTTCAAAAAGTACAAGAGCTAAAGACTGAATTTCTCTTATAAAATTTGCATTAACATGATGATAGTAAAAACTATAATTTCAAAAAGAAGTCATTAATTAGACTAATTTAGACATTCTATGATTTGATACTGGACTCGTTTTGCTTACAAAATACTGCCTGAGAACAAACCGCCACAGCATGATATGATAAACGACCATACAAATTCGATGCTCCATTCAAATGGACCACTCAAATCATACGTTTGTTCGTTGTTTTTTTTTTTTAAATTTTTTAATTTATTTTTCACTAACAGATGAACAATATGTAAAATTCTATCAATTAAACTTGAATATTGGTCATTTGATCTCATGACTTTAAAATCTAAATTTATATAAAATTTTCGTAAATTTATCTGTGATACTGTTAGGGCTGTAAACGAGCCGAGCTTGAGCTAGCGCAGGCTTGGCTCGTGTTCGGCTCGTTCGAAATAGCTCATGTTCGAAATTGGCTCATCTTCGAAATCGGCTCGTGAACAGATTAAAATATTTGTGTTCGTGTTTGGCTCGAAATTGGCTCGTTAAACTTAAATTGAGAAAAATAGATGTGTGAGATTCGAACCTGAATCAAATTTATACAAAAGAATGCACTAACCACATTGCCACATGAGTTGTTATAATTTAAACTTAGACATAAATATATGCAATATATTATTATATAAATAATATATGTAATATATTGTTATATAAATAGATATATGATTTTTTTATTTTGAGCTAAAACGAGCCGAACACGAGCAGATAAGGAGTTGTTCGTGTTCGGCTCGTTTATAATTCGAGCTTTAAAAATTTATTTGTGTTCGGCTTGTTTACTTAACGAACGTGCCGAACATGGGCTACTTAATGAGTCGAACACGAGCTGTTTGCGAATAACGAGCTTTTTTGACAGCCCTAGGTACTCTTCATTGTTTAGGAAAGCCTATGTTTTTTCATAGAAGGATATGATTTTATTAAATAATAATAATAGTTTTTCTTTGGCCAACCAAGTGTTTATTAAGAATCACTAATGCACTAACATATTTTCTCTTCTTTACCCCGTTGAGGGAGTCGACACTAGGTGGTTCAATTTATTACTGTCGAGAGTAATCAGATCATTTGTTGATTTCAAGCTAATTTGAGGCGCAATTTGTCGATGCCTAGAAACTCCAAAAAAACTTACGGGACCTCATGCAGATCTGCAAGGGATTGAGCAAGAACATTTGCTCGCTTATCACATGCTTGCAAAAGGAGATGTTGCATGTGCGAGACTAGGTGCCCGTAGTATCCCATGTCACCCTTGCTCTGGGGTTGAAGGAATGACTTCTAATACACCAATACGTATTGGATCAACAGTGATCGAAGATATTAATAAGTTATTGGAACTGACCAACAACTAAATCTGTCGAGGAGAATAAGTCCAATCATGTTTCTTCCATAGTAGAATCATCGACTGGTCGCACACAAAAGAGGACACCCAAGGCGAAAGGGTGGAGACCGAGACATGAGTTGCGTCCTTTCACCCAACCTCGCTACGAAGATGCTCAGCCGCCCCAAAACCATAGGGTGATCAATAGAAAGCACCATTCAGGAAGTTAGGTTTCGTACCCTCACCACTGGCTTGCTTGATACAATGAGCGTCTACTGCCTAACCATGAAGTATCCAAGACAACTCTACTGAGAGTTTGATGATCAATATAGTTGAGATTGTTCAAAATAAGATTACTTCAAAAAAGCACCCATGATGAAGATCAATGCTTATCTTCGGGATTTGAAGAAGTACCGTGCTTACCATCGGGTGCATGACACAGTGAAATGCTGACACCTCTGATGCCTGATCAAAAAACTAATCAAGGCTGAGAAAGTTTTTTTCTTTTTTTAATGAAAGAATAAGAAATAAAAAATTTGTCTGATACAAGTTGGATTTTATTGAAAAATAATTTTTTTATTATAAAATTTTTCAATGTGTGCGCACGCGCGTGTGTGTATATATATATATATATANAAATTCCTACACTATTCCGCGAAGAGGTTACTCACATATAGTTTTATTTCAGCTGTGTGAACTCCAACGCCATGCATAAATAGAGTCCAATGAGATTAAAACCCTAACTCATCAGTTTATGTTGAGGCGTATGGTGATGATTTCTTTTGAGGTAGCCTTCATTCGCTTGCTGTCCTAATGTTGAGCAGCATTACTTTTCATGGCGCTTCAGAGATCTCTGCTCTTTTCATTTAATGTCAATGAAACTGCTTGGATGACCCTTTAATTCCTTGGGCAACCGTTGCATTCCATGGTTCAGGTGGTATAGAAATGCTAGGTGGGTTCTGTTTGCATCTGATTCTTCAATTTCTCAATCGCTTAGGGCTTGTTTGGGATCGTTTTTGTTTTTGTTTTTGTTTTTACTTTTATTTTAGAAACATATTTGTTAGGTGCATTTTTTTCATGTTTTATTTGTTTTTGTTTTTAAAATTGTTTTTTCGTATCACCGTGTTCATGTGTCATCGGCAGAGAGACCATGTGGATATATTAGTTATTTGATGGAAATAATGGTGAATCTTAGCAACTTTTGAGAAAATAGGCTAAATATCTTGTTCCTTTGCTTTCATTCCAATAAATACTAATTTGTAAAATCTATTTTAGGTAACTTAATACATATTCCTAATCTAAATATATTCAGCTATAAGGAAAGATAATGTACAATTAACAAGCGAGGTAAACCAGAAGGGAAAAATTGGAAGCAATTTAAATAAGGAAACTCCTAATTATAGGAAACTTTTAATTTAAAAAAGTAAACTCCTAATTCTAGCCGCTTGATTTTTGTCATTCCTGATTGATATTTATCCCTTTCTCCTTTCTACTTTAACATAATTTCGAAGGTGAAGTGGCTTGCTTTTATTCTATTTTTTATATGGTGCTTTGGATATTTTAATGCTTCTTCGCTATTATGTTGTAATGAAATGGAGCAGCTAGGATGGCCTGTGCATCTNTAATTTAAATAAGGAAACTCCTAATTATAGGAAACTCCTAATTTAAATAAGTGAACTCCTAATTCTAGCTGCTTGATTTTTGTCATTCCTGATTGATACTAATCCCTTTCTCCTTTCTACTTTAACATAATTTCGAAGGTGAAGTGGCTTGCTTTTATTCTATTCTTTATATGGTGCTTTGGATATTTTAATGCTTCTTCGCTATTATGTTGTAATGAAATGGAGCAACTATGATGGCCCGTGCATCTTCAAGCACCCACTTCATCAGTGACATTTTCACCGAGATGGGTGGATGTTCTTTGCGATGGAACAGAGGCAAATCATTGTATTTCAACTAGGGTTGTAAATGAGCCGAGCTTGAGCGAGCTTAGGCTTNTGTGCATCTTCAAGCACCCACTTCATCAGTGACATTTTGACCGAGATGGGTGGATGTTCTTTGCGATGAAACAGGAGGCAAATCATTGTATTTCAACTAGGGTTGTAAATGAGCCGAGCTTGAGCGAGGTTATGCTTGGATTGTGTTCGACTCGTTCGAAATCGGCTCATGTTCGAAATCGGCTCTTGAACAGTGTGTTCGTGTTCGACTCGAATTAGATATTCGTGTTCGGCTCGAAATTGACTCGTTCAAATTAATTAGTAAAAAATAGATGTAGAGTGTTGGATTCAAGCCTGGACCAAATATATGCAAAATAAGGCACATAACTACATTACCACACGAGCTCTTACGATTAACCTTAGATATAAATATATATAGTATATTTTTATATAAATAATCTATGTAATATATTATTACATAAATTATTATNACACATAACTACATTACCACACGAGCTCTTACGATTTAAACTTAGATATAAATATATATAGTATATTTTTATATAAATAATCTATGTAATATATTATTACATAAATTATTATATAATTTTTTTTTATTTCGAGCTAAAACGAGCCGAACACGAGCGAACTAAAAGTTGTTCGTGTTCGGTTTATTTATATTTCGAGCCTTAAAAATTTGTTCGTATTCGGCTTGTTTACTTAATGAGCGAGCCGGACTCGAGCTGTTCACGAACAAAGAGCTTTTTTTACAGCCCTAATTTCAGCCATTTTTTATGTTTGCTTAGGTTGATTGTGTTGAGTTGTTATTATAGCAATTGCATTACCATGATGTTTTTGAATGGTGGTCTGTATTTTCTTTTCTATTTTTTGCAATGTCTTTTTCTGATCCAAGAGAAGTGAGAATTTGGGCTGTTTGGTGACAGGTTTTAGCTCAAATCCACCCAAACTGCAAATATGAGATTTAATTCTTACAGGCTACAGAATCTTGCGTCCCGTTATTCCTCTGNATGTCTTGTTCTGATCCAAGAGAAGTGAGAATTTGGGCTGTTTGGTGACAGGTTTTAGCTCTAATCCACCCAAACTGCAAATATGAGATTTAATTCTTACAGGCTACAGAATCTTGCGTCCCGTTATTCCTCTGNTGCCCGCTTCACAGCCGTCATATGTACAGGATCTGCAAATTTTGGACACAGGAATTTTACTTATTCTCATTTTAAAAGCCAAAAACAGTTAGATTGCAACAATGATATTTATTCTGATTTTAGAAGCCAAAAACAGTTGGATTGCAACAATCAAGCGAAGTGAGAGAAATATAAATTAGCAAATTTAAAGTTTATTGCTATCCATAGGTGTAGTTAAGTTGCAGAAAAAACAGATAAGGTAGAAATAATGGAGCTTCCATGAATGATCCTGGTGGAGACTCATACAGAATTATTTATACATGAATAATTAAGCAAAAAAAGAAAAAAAAAAGTCCACAGAAATCTGAGGACTTAAAAAATAGAAATCTTTTTCAGCTTAATACATTCTGAGCTTCGTATTGCAGATCATCCTATATCCTATATATAATGTAAGCAAAGTAACATTCCCTGGTTGTATAAGTTGAGGATACTGTCATTAATGGAGATGACAGAAACAGTATCACTCATATTAAGGATCATTTAGAGTCACAATTTAAAACAAAAGAATTAAATGAAGTACTTCATCAGAGTTGTTCAATCTAAAGATGTTATCAATGTCTCTCAGAGAACATGTGCAAACACTTTAAGAGCAATTGAACTGCTGAGATATGAGCCCAATGGACAAAACAATGGACCCAATGTTAGAACAGTACCATTCTGGTTGATATTAGGAAATCTCATATGCAGGCTAGAATGTTCGAGTTTTGTTTCTACCAAAAACTCTAAACTGACTAATGTCAGCCCAATAACACTTTGTCCAATAAGGGTTATTATGTTTATACTTTCTGGCGCATATCTTATCCAGCTTTTATTCCACCTTGTAAACTCTTCTTCCATATGGTGAATTTTTTATCATTTATCTTACATATTTTCCGTTGGAGAGTTTGACATGAAACCTTAGTATATGAAGATGCATTCACCAAATACAGGTCAAGGCTCAAGCAAAGTATTGTAACGTTAAGTCTACCGCATCATTGAGCCACTTAGAATTGTAATCCTAGAAAAAATGTTGTCAGCACATACTTTGTGATAAACTGCATTGCCTGTCAGGTCTAAAAGACACAATTTGAGAAAGTTTTCATTTGAGGAAGTTTCATGGTCAATCTTTGAAGTATCCAACACTCAAATTAAAATATTCAATCAATGTCCCCATTCATTCATGATGAGAATGTTATCTTTGGGTTTATTAAGTAAGGCAATAAGAAATGTACAAGATTTCAGAGACTTCTCGCAACACGGCAATGTGGTAGAATGAAAATATCACCTAATCATAGTGACCACTAATGCATTACTTCCTTTCGTAGTTATTCCAGCATAACTATAAGACAAAGCAACTCTAACGTCTATCTACTTGATTTATATTACAGCTGATCTCTACGTATTTTGTCCTTCTTCCCACAAACACACTAGGCTTTCTCCGCATTCATACTATTCTTAAAGAAGAGATGATAAAAATGACTATTGGGATAATAATATTTACCCTGCCAAAATCAAAAGAGATTCCTTGTTTTTCTCAATGAGGCAGGAAAGAATACTTATGCAAACGTGCTCCTGCATAGAAGGCACCTTTCACATATTTCTACTTCAAGAGGGAAAAATCAAGCGCTCTTACCCAGCAGATTATTTCAATAATTCTACACAATATGCTTTGATTTGAACTCAATTTCCTCCTTTGTCTATAGTCTTCAAACTTTATAAAAAACATGTCCATCCAAATCCAACCATGTCAAGGGACAATGCAAGCACAACGCTAATCTTTAACTTTTGCTATCATTCTCGCTGAACAAGACCACTAGAAGCTAAACTACGGTTCAAACCATTTTTTAGTCAGCATTGAATCTTTCATTTTGTGCCACAAGCAAATCTTAAAGCATCTGGCTCTTTTGTCCCACAATTTTCATTCTTTTACCGTCCAATTTTTTGAAAAAATAAATGAAATAGAAATCTCAACTATCTTTATATGAATCTATCATTTCTATTTTCCTCAATATAGCTTTATATGACAAGTATTTTGATTTAAAAGAGCAAATTTAAGAAGAAAAGATGAGCCTGAGTTTCAGTGCTACTGGGAAAAATTATATAATAAAATGATTTAATTTACCTCTTACAAGGTCGAAAAACAATGCAATTTCACTGAATTTTGCAGGAAAAGCTCAAGAGAAAAAGGATCAAAATTCTTGAGGGAAAGGACTCCATATCATAGAAAAGCATTTTACTTGCCTCTTGGGTTCCACTTAGGTGTTGGAGAGAGCTGGTCAGCCAATTTCTTGGACGCTGATTTAGGAGAGCAATTCATATTATCATCACAAACCTTAAACCCCTGTTAGGATAACTAATTAAATTACTCAAAAAAAAAAGAATGCAATGCAATAAAAAAGTCAAATATTTGGAGGAATGCTTACATTCCTGCAGGAAATATCTCCATCAGTAAGACATTTATGAGTTGATGATCTTGCTTGAGAGTTAAAGGGGCTTTCTTCAGTGGATTGCAACCCCGATCTCTTCCTCTTTAGGGTGCTCTTGAAATCCTTACTCATGATGCCTAGTCCTTCGGAGTCAGAATATTCAATTGAATATGTGGAAGAAGAAGATAAAATACTACTCTTAGACGCCTCTGTCAAATCCCACACATTTGAAACTTGAAGAAAATCAATAAGAGACTGATAGGATAGGGTAAACTCATAAATTTAGATTAATTCAATAATTATAAACTTTTCCACAATGATAATTATCCATTAAAAAGAAAATACTAGAGCATCTAAATCCTATAGCATTTACTAGATTATCCAACAAAATATGAACTAATTTTAACTTTTACAATAATTTAAGTAAATAAACCTCTTATAAATAAATTAAATAACTTATAACCTTAATTACCTACCCAATATGCTTGAAGCATGAGTTTAAGACGTCTCATTTCAATGATTTAGAACTACTAAAAAATAATAGGTGTGAATTGGCATGAAACATTCTCAAAAGGTGAGTGAGTTGGCTATGGTACACAGATAAGGCATAGAATAAGAATATGATCAATGAAAAAGGCAACAGTGATAACAGATATTATATCATAAACATATATATTATACCAAAAAAAAGATATAAATATTATACCAAAATAATCTAACATGCGAGATGAGATTATCAGATATAAAGCAATTCAGTGTTACTTATTATACAATAAAGTTCGTAAGAATTCATATGCAAAATAACCATCACTGCATTTAAATGTCAAACATCAACTTGCATGCATACCATATTTATACATCCAAAATTGAATCATTAGTCACTTTCTATAACATTTTATATATTTATACATCTATCTAATTAGTTTGTACGGATACCTTAAATAAAAAGATTGTTTTCACCTATCTAATATAGTCCAATGAACTCAAGAAGAGTCACCAACACATTGATCTAACTAGTCAATCATATCAACACAAGGGTACTACTGATATTTACATTCAGTAATATAAACATTATTCCATAGTCAATGTGTAATAACAAAATAATTTAGCATCAATATGATTAAAATCTATAACATATCAAATGCTTTAATACTTTGCAACAAGATTTATTTCACACTAGTTAACAAGAGGTACAAAAACAACCCGATAATTTATGCTACAAATAACACGACAAGACTAAGTGTCTCATTATATCAACATAAACATAAAAAACATTATGAATGAATAAAGTATATTTCATAATATATATTAACAATCAAGCCTCAAAATAGTGGCAAGAAAAATATCCCTCACAGATAAAGCTAGTTTATCCCTTAACAAACAAAAAATCATACACTCGACGGTGGGCAAATGCAGTCCAATGCATCAGCCATCAATGCATTAGCCATAACTACAAACAAATCTCACTTTGGATTATACAACTCCGCACATCCTCAATTAAAAAGATTCATATCGAACATGATATCAAGGCTATATAATCAAAACAACTAATTTAAGCATATTTTTATAGTTAGATAATTTCAAAGGATTTCACGAATATATATTTCATATTTAACCCACATCATCACTAGCTATTTAGTAATTTCATCATAGAATGTCACCAACCCCAGGTTTATAAAGTCCTAAGTACATGTTAAAATCAATTTAAATGTTAATACTAAATTATACATATTCATTGACTATCATTTAATTTGTTTAATAAGATAGGTTTACCACACATAAGCTATCATTTATCATATACCATAAAATTAACCAATATATATATGTACTTTACCACGTTCCTGAACTTTCTAAATGTTTAGCTCAATAAATTTCCCTTAATCCTTTCTCCATCATAATCTACAAATAATATTTGTTAAGTAGAAGATAGTCTTCATGATTACCTAAATAATTGATAGAAACAGTAAAATGATGTTAAATTTTCAAAACATACATTTTAATCTCTTAAATAATATTAAGGGGCTATTTGATATTAAACTTATACTAGAATTATGATAAATCCCGCAAAATCTCATATATTCTGTATTCACCTTAAATCTCAAATTTAGATATCCTAAAATTGGGTGGATTTAATTTAAAATCTCAAGTCTCAGAAACTCATCTTCTTCATACACCTCTACTCTTATTGATGCCTTCTCCATGAGTTCACAGAACTTCCACACTTCTTTGTCATTCGAGGTTTTTTTTAATTCCCACATTAAATAATTAATATTATTTAAAATTAATTAAATGAGATTTATTAGAGAAAAACTAAAATAAATATTAATTATTAAAATATTAATTAAGAATATATTATTTTAAACAAATTATTATTAATTATGAATTAATTTTATCAAATAGAATTTATTATGTTTACTTAATTTTAATGATTGGGAACAAATTATAATTTAACTAACATAAGTAGTACCGATAAAGGTTTTGTTAATTAAAATTATATATATATATATATATATATATATATATATATATATATATATATATATATATAGTGCGCNGTCTCCATTCATTCATGCTGAGAATGTTATCTTTGGGTTTATTAAGTAAGGCAATAAGAAATGTACAAGATTTCAGGGACTTCTCGCAACACGGCAATGTGGTAGAATGAAAATATCACCTAATCATAGTGACCACTAATGCATTACTTCCTTTCGTGGTTATTCCAGCATAATTATAAGCTAAAGCAACTCTAACGTCTATCTACTTGATTTATATTACAGCTGACCTCTACGTATTTTGTCCTTCTTCCCACAAACACACTAGGCTTTCTCCGCATTCATACTATTCTTAAAGAAGAGATGATAAAAATGACTATTGGGATAATAATATTTACCCTGCCAAAATCAAAAGAGATTCCTTGTTTTTCTCAATGAGGCAGGAAAGAATACTTATGCAAACGTGCTCCTGCATAGAAGGCACCTTTCACATATTTCTACTTCAAGAGGGAAAAATCAAGCGCTCTTACCCAGCAGATTATTTCAATAATTCTACACAATATGCTTTGATTTGAACTCAATTTCCTCCTTTGTCTATAGTCTTCAAACTTTATAAAAAACATGTCCATCCAAAT
>JXCR01148858.1:133867-144078 GCA_002079205.1 Phalaenopsis hybrid cultivar
CGCTCCTATTCGACGCCGCCTTCTGACTCAGCTGCCACGCAGCCCGCTTTATCGTCCCGGCTGATCATCCGGCTTGATCTCCGCCGTTCATCCAATACACGCGAGAATGGACGGCATCTGTTCATCGTCCCCGATGGCCTTAACCGAGAGCCGTCCATTTTAAAACATTAATATCTCTCTCATTTCTTAATGGATTTTGATGATTATTTTTTTAAAATGTTTGTCTTAAAGAGACGAATACATCTATATGGTAAACATGCTATGAAATTAAGCCATTGTAAATGTCGAGCTCACGAAGGCTCGGGAAAGTAAATGAGTTATACCTTTGCTCCGAGAGGTTTAGCCTCAATCAGAGAATCTTCACACCTTCATTAGATCCCAAAGAGCTTAGGGATGAAGTCTCTGGCTCTGGTATAAAGCCTATGTATGNCTAAGTTTGATAATTTTTAGAGTTATGTTTTGATTTTTAAAAATTATTTAAATGTTCAATTTAATAATGATCTTTAAAAATTAATTAAAAATATTAAATGATCTCAAAATCCTTTGAAATTTTTATGGTGAATTCTCTGACTTTATAATCACAGTGGAGAACCAAAATCAAATGATTTTGATCTTTATATTCTCCAAATTAAATATTTTAAGCAAATTGACCATAGTGGAGAACAAAAGTCAAATGATTTTGATCTTTATGTTCTCCAAATTAAATATTTTAAGTAAATTGGGGTTTGCTCAAAACAGTGATGTTTTGATTTTAAAAATTATGAAATTATTTCCTAAGACTACTCTGGTCATAGGGAACTCATATGCATTTTTGTAGAATTTTCTAAGCCAAATATAATTTTCTATAATTATTTGAATATAAAATTCATAAAAATTTAGAAAATTAAGATCTCTGTCTAGAGATCTCCTATGTCTTTGGAAAAATGTTCAAATTGTACACCTAGACAGAGGCTACAACATATAAAAATTTGGGGTCAAGGTGATAATCCAATATGAATGGAGAATTGAAAAACCCCTAACCCTAATTTATTTTTTATAAATAATTTATGCNGCTCAAAATTGGATTGTCATGGTGGATTTGAGAGGGGGAAATGAATTGCATTGTACTAAGGGTCTCTTAGGGAAGCTCTCTGAAGAGTTTAGAAGGCCTTGGTAAAAATTTTTTACCCCACCACTATTCATGGCCGTGGGGTGGATTTTATAAAAACTAGCCAATGGGATGCTTGGCTGGCCAATTGAGAGGTTNGGAATAAGCTCAAATTGATTATTATATTTGGTTACAAATGACCTTATAAAGGATTTTAAACAAAAATTGGATGCCAATTTGAGGTCTAAGGCATTCAATATTGAGATTTTGGGTGTTAGCCAATATTGGGGCTAATTTTGGGAATTTTGGATTTATGCCAAAATCAAATGGATTTGATGCTTCATCAAGGGAAATTGATGGTTGATTTTGATGTGTAAGAATGTTATAACGATTTTGCAATATTAATTGAGGCCAATTGACTAGACTATGAGTTCAATTGAATGAGATTAAGTCTTATGGTCAAAATTGGGGCTTTGACCCAAATCAAAATTGGGGCTCAAATCATGGGCCAATTAAGCTTGGATTTGGTTTAGGTTTGGTCATATCAAATGTGAATTTGAGTTTAGGATTGAAATTGGGCTCAATTGTGATCAAATTGATAGACATTTGAGAGGATTTAGGGAATTTTGGGGCTTTAAAGGGCAATTTGGGGATTTTGGTTAAAGATGGTCAAATTGGCCAAATTGGGTCATGTGGTGCAAATTTGGGGGTTTTGGTTAAAGATGGTCAAATTGGCCAAATTGGGTCATGTGGTAGTTGAAGAAATAAAATTGGGAATATTTGAGATTTATTGGAATTTTATGAGAATTTTTGGAATTTTGGGCCAAAGAGGAGTCCCAAGGGCAATTAGGTAATTTGGAGGTGTTTGGGGCAAAAGACCCAAGAATAACCTTTCAATTAGAATTGGATAGATATCCATTCTAAATGAACCATGGAACAATAAAATCTTCATTTTGGGTTCTTATGTATTGGTTCTAGCCAGGGTATTGTGAGGATATTGTGTAGCTTAGCTTTAAACCAACACCCAGGGTCAACCTTAAGGCCAAGTAGTCCTATAGGAACTCCTCTTGAGTTCCCTCATAATGAATCTCACCTCAAGTGCTAGAGGTTAGGACCAATATGTGGAACTTCAAGTTGAGTAAAGAGAAGAGTTTTGAGGCTAGAGGTTAGGACCAATATGTGGAACTTCAAGTTGAGTAAAGAGAAGAGTTTTGAGTTTAGAGGTTAAGATCAATATGTGGAGTTTCAAGTTGAGTAAAAAGAAGAGTTTTGAATTTCTACTTACCTACTAAGTGCTGGAGGTTAGGACCAATATGTGGAACTTCAAGTTGAGTAAAGAGAAGAGTTTTGAGTTTCTAATTCATAATGATCTTACCTACCAAATGCTAAAGGTTAAGATCAGTATGTAGACTTTCAAGTTGAGTAAATAGGAGAGTTTTGAGTTTCTAATGTTGAGGGTACCCTTTCTAATTTTCTAAGACTAGTCTATAGGAAAATCTTATGGCTAGACCTAGGCGAGTACCTTTTCTAATTTTCTAAGACTAGTCAATAGGAAAGTCCTATGGCTAGACCTAGGCTACAATACCTTTTCTAATTTTCTAAGATTAGTCAATAGGAAAGTCCTATGGCTAGACCTAGGCTACTAAACTTCTAATTTTCTAAGACTAGTCAATAGGAAAGTCCACCTACTAAGTGCTAGAGGTTAAGATCAATATGTGGAACTTCAAGTTGAGTAAAGAGAAGAGTCTGCTAAATGCTAGAGGTTAAGATCATTATGTGGAATTTCAAGTTGAGTAAAAAGAAAAGTTTTGGTTTTCTAATGGTGGGGTACCTCTTCTAGTTTTCTAAGACTAGTCAATAGGAAAGTTCTATGGGTTTATGCTAGAGGTTAAGACTAATATGTAGAACTTCAAGTTGAGTAAAGAGAAGAGTTTTGAATTTTGCTAGAGGTTAGGACCAATATGTGGAACTTCAAGTTGAGTAAAGAGAAGAGTTTTGAGTTTAGAGGTTAAGATCAATATGTGGAGTTTCAAGTTGAGTAAAAAGAAGAGTTTTGAATTTCTACTTACCTACTAAGTGCTGGAGGTTAGGACCAATATGTGGAACTTCAAGTTGAGTAAAGAGAAGAGTTTTGAGTTTCTAATTCATAATGATCTTACCTACCAAATGCTAAAGGTTAAGATCAGTATGTAGACTTTCAAGTTGAGTAAATAGGAGAGTTTTGAGTTTCTAATGTTGAGGGTACCCTTTCTAATTTTCTAAGACTAGTCTATAGGAAAATCTTATGGCTAGACCTAGGCAAGTACCTTTTCTAGTTTTCTAACACTAGTCAATAGGAAAGTCCTATGGCTAGACCTAGGCTACTAAAGAAGTTTTTAGACCTCAACCAAAAGTGGGACAAAAAATCCCATTAAAGACTGTTACCCTATCCATTTGCATCTACCAATAGGTTACTTTTGTTTCATACCCTATAGTTCAATGTGATTCTTCATAGTTGTTCATGGCATATCTCTCTTGAATCTTTTGGGGTTCACAACGAATTTTAATAAATCATTTGGCTAGAATGACAAGTAAACAAAGCACAGAAAGAAAATCATCACTTTAAAGAGTAAAAATCAATAGTGAAAATATTTCACCATTCTACACTACCTATCATTATCATGTGGGGAAAGTAAAATGGGACTACTCACAAAACATAGAGAAATTGCCACAACACATTTTCAAAACAAGACAATCCCTTGAATTGTGTATAAAGAACGTTACAACAAATAGGAGTCCATAATACTTTGTTTTTTCCCTTCCCAAGCACTGAAAATCTCTCTCAGGAAGATCTCATAAGTTTTTGTTGCCTTGTTGAAGAACCTCTCTACAATATACCTCAAAATCCTCACTAAAATCTGAAATTAAAAACAAACTAAACTACAATTGAATTCTAAACTTCCCCTGGGATTTCCCTTTGATTTATAGGACTTCTCCTCTCTTTAGGCTACCTAGAATTGCTCTAAATATCACCAAAGGTTGGCTATATTCATAGCATAACCATAGAAAGAACTGTTGAAAAACCACAAAATAGTTGTTAGCGCCAAGACCCAACAAAGCTGGCGCCTAGGCTCTCTATCTAAGTAGGCTAAAACTGGCACTTAGGTGCCAAGTGGATGGCGCCAAGGCTCTGGGGTGCAGAGTATTGACTCCCAGAAGCTAGTGCCAATGTGTCAGTTTACTTGGGGTTATTTTGCTCTGTTTTACCTCCGCTTCGCTCTGCTTCTTTGTTGTTGTATTCCACATCTACTACATGTTGTACATGTAATGAAAACACAAAAATATCTTCTTTAAAATACAATTTCATCCATAAATAAGTGCAAAAGATAAAGGAAATTTAGCATGTTTTTAGACATATCAAAATCCTCCAAACTTAAATGTTACTTGTTCTCAAATAACACTAGATATTTCAAATTTAATTTTATTAATTTGAGGAAGTTGGTTTCATTAAAATCATTAATAGTTTTGTTTCAGGAAATTCATAAAATAAGTTTAAATTAACTCTAATAAACAAGCCAAACTCTGTCAAAGTGAACCTTCCATTTAACGAGGAAAACTTGATTTTCTATTCAATTTAAAAAGCGGTAAATAAATGTAAATAAATCACCTTAGAAAATATGAAAACATAATTCAAGCACCCCAAAGAAAAATGACATATTTATTTTGAAGACAGATAAGCTTAAGAATCTATTAAAGTTTCAACTTTAGATAAAATCCAGCAGAACCAATTTATAATAAGGTTTCTCTTCAAGCTTCTCCTCCCCTTAATACTTTCTTTTGATCATACATTTTTTTCTTTTTTTTTTGCTTCATAAGATGTAATTTTTTTTAAATCCTTAGTATTACTTTAAGTAAGATTATTATATTTGGATAGACCTTTAGTAGTTTTGAGTTCCACTATCACCTTTCTAAAGCGAAACCTGTAACTCTTTCACTTTTTAAAATGTTTTCAAAGGACATGTAATAATTTAAATTTATATTGAATAGAGGCCTAATTCATTTGAAATGTATATCTAATGATGCCTAACTTAAAAATATATAACTCTTTACAAAAATAAATAGTGAAACCAATTTTTCATCAAGTTAAGCTGCCAGTTAACTATACTTCGGTCTAAACTTATTTATTCAGAATCTAAAATAAAAATTCTATGTTTTTTTTTTCTACTGAAAAAGGTAATAACTTTTAACTTAACACCACAAAACTCAAGTTCTTTTTAAATCTCAACATTTTGAATAAATTTATGCCTTTAAAAGACTTTCCTCCCCCCCCCCTAAACTTCAATTTTAACATATATAGTAATGTATAACATGAATATGAACAGGGAAAAAATAGCACTGAAATAGTTCCTATCACATGTGTCTATTCATAGCAGTTTTACAAGTATAATAGAAAAGACAAGTATGCAACAACAAGTAAACCACATTCAACAGATTAAAAATGAAAAATATCAACAGAAAGACTTTAAAAATGACAACAAATAGGTATAACAATCAGTGCAACAACCAAAAGTAAATAGTGCAAAGAACACATTAATAGCACAAAAAAAAATATAAATCATCCAGTACATCAAAGAAATACATAGGAGTTCATCACAATAGCAACAACAGAAAAAAGAAAAATAAAAGTATAACCACATTCACATCGTAAAAATAAAAATAAACTACTCATCATCATCATCATCATCATCACCACCACCATCACCATCATCACCATCACCATCATCCTCATCCACTGAATCCTCCTCCATCGACCCACTGTGCTCGTACAACTGATAACGAGGACACAGAATTAGCTGATACATCTCCTCTTGGACAGCATGAAAATAGGCATCATGAGCAGCTTTACATTTGTTTTGCCAGTCAATATGTGCCAAGTGGTCAGCCAGGTTATAGACTTCAGTTTGAAAAATGGAGATGTCTTCCTCCATTGTCCTCAATCTCTCAGACATAGATGCCATGCTCAGAGAAGGACTGAGTAGAGAAGAAGAAGTTGACAACTGAGAAGAAGAAGGGGCGTGAGAAGAACTTGCTCCACTCCCAAAACATCATGTTTATCATATAAGCTCATCATTTCCTTATTGATAGGCTTTAATGGATGAAGTAATGCATCCCATTCCTCAAAAATAACTCCAGAATGCTGACAAAGGGAAAAGATAGTAGAGGTTTATCCTAACCCCAAAGTAGACCCACCCTTTACGACATTGATGATAAAATGATAGATAATACTTCTGATATCCACAAATTTCATGGTTTGGATGCAGAAGTTGAGAACAACTCTCTCTTACATAACTTCACTGAGATTGGTGGAAGGTAGAAGCTTGGTAGAAATGAAACAGTGCCAAGATTCGGAAGATACATTTAATGCAGATGAAGAAAAGTTGACCTTATGGTCATTTCTCACCTTCCAAGTACCCTTCCCATTTGTCAAGAATTTGATGATCCCATCGATATCAGGATCTATGGGGATGAAGCTGGAGTAAAAAATCTCGGGGATATCTTCCAACAAAAAGAGTGCATAAATGCGGGATGAGGAGATATACACATGCCTCTCCCTCACGAATAATGAATCTTCAGAAGTATCAGGGAGGTTTGCATAGAAGTCCCAGATCATAGAAATAACTACTACAACAGTAGTGTAATAGAAAGCTTCCCAATGGTTGTTTACAATTAAACATTCCACATCATCTCTAGGGCTAATGAAACCCCGCTCAACAATTAGCTTATTCCTATCAAAAGAGGCCTTTCTATTGCTCCCCTTAGTCTTAGGTGCCATAGGAAGAATATGGCAATTAAAATGCAATGAGATGAGCTAAATGAACAATTTAGATGAACACAATATGCTTATCAAGAACTAAATCAAACCCTCCCAAAAAATTTCCTCTCTTCCTCATAGATCCCCCAAAAACTGAATTTTTCCCAGATACAATGAAGAATGTGAGCAAGAGAAGTGGAAATTTATTTTAAGGAGGTGATTTTCACACTTCCGAATCCCTACGAAGAGCTCAAATGCAAAGAGAGTGCCTGCCCTAAGTGCCGCTTCTAAATCTCCAGAGAGGAGTCGGGGAAGAGGTCATGCAAAAAAATACATGAACAAGGGCGGTTCATGCTGTTTAATCGACCAGGTAAGTCTGGCACCTAGTTGTTGCGATAGCGGCGCTAAGGCCCTAAGGTGCAGGGCCTTGACATTGGTCTATTGGCACTTAGGCGCCAGCACCACTCTTGGTATTTTAATGTCAGAGGTACTAAGGCCTACAAGCATGCTCCAAATTTGATTTTGGTCATTTAAATTGAATGTTCTAATCCTCATCAAGTCCTTATCTACACAAGTTCAAAGATAAATGACGTTAACACCTACTTCTTCTCACCATATCTCCATTCTCTATTTTCATATTTCCAAAAAAAATCTCCTTTCATTTGATTATCAGATGCTTATAAATAATTTTGGAAAGGTCTAACCTTTAGACAAGATGGATCTGATCTATTGGTGAATATGTTGCCAACCTTAAGTGCACCTTGCCCATAAAAGCATATGATTATCCCTAATTTTGTGTTTTTTTAAATGTATATTTATTTCAACTTCAATCTCCTGCGGTGACACCAAATGCTTGATCCGACTCATAATTACGCAAATATTTAATTTCATGGCGAAAAACTTGAACCAGTTTTATTATGGCGGCTAGTATGCAAAACAAATATGTTGAAGAATTTTAGATTTAATTTAATTTCATATGCATGTATTGTTTCAAGTAGTAAAAAGTTTTCTTTTAAGACCAGAGTGTCGATCTCATGGAGAAGCAAAGTAAGAAATCTCTTTGGTTAATTCTAGTTAATTACTATCAGGCTTAAGTTTGGAATGACAATTAAGGGTGTTTTTCTAATAACGACTCCTAAATACAAACATAAATCTAAAGTTTAACCTAACTAGAGAAATTGGTTTGGATAATTTTTGAGAAATTAAAAACTAAAATTCATATGCAATGTCGAAGATAATGTGTACGAATAAAATGCTTAGAATTTAATGTTATCAGTGACAAATAGGAGCATACTTGCTTCTTTACCCCTTCCAAGCATAAATAGCATTAGCTAATCTAAAGTTACCTCTAGCTTGTGTGGTAGTGCTGAGTAGATTCTAGTCTCTCACTTCTAGATTACCCATTGTGCCCTCTCTATTCGACCTACCAGGGACCCTTAGTTCCAACATTAAACCAAATTGATAAAGGATACAGCCTGTCACCCTAGAAAAATTACTTCTACGCCCATCAAAACTTATCTCCCTATCTATTTATGCTAACTAGTGGACTGAGTTAGCCTCTCATCCTAAAGGTTAATGTGGTATTCACAAGTTGGGTGAAATCATAGTCCTCTCAGGTCATTACATTTCATAATAGATTTTAACCTCACAAGTGATTAGTTTACAAAGTAAATTAAGAGTCGATGAAAATACCATCACCTCAATGAAATAAGAGTGTATCTAAGCAATTCTAAATTCCAAAACATGCATCTATTTCATTGCAAAAGAAAAATAAAATGAATATAATGACATAAGTAGTAAAATAATTAATAGAATTATGTAATAATTCATGTGTCAACAAAGAACATATATCTACATACCCTCTTCCAAGAGTATTCTATTATTTTTAAGCAACTATCTATCACCTAGAAGCTCCTAATAGAAATATATTATTAAATTATTTTTCCTTAAAATTTGCATTGCCTCCTAAACTACTTTACCATAGCAAACCAGTCAATGTGAGTTGCACTAAAGTTATGAGATCACTGCTCTCCCGAGGTTTAGTTTCACTTACAACAGATTTTAACATAATCTATTGTCACTTAAGCTATGTCAATGAAGTAAATGAGATATTACTCATCCCATGAAAATAATAATTATTCTATCATAAAATAAATTTTCCTACACATGCCACTACTTCATATTAAAAGAAAAGAGTAAAGAAGACTACTCACAAAGAAAGGATAAAAAAAATAAAAAAAAAACTTCATTAAATTAAAGCAAATCCATTATAAAGTGTTTACAAGAATTATGAGATAATGAAGAACACAATACTTAGTTTTTTTCTCTATAAAAAAAAGAATAAAATCTCTCTAATAAAGTCTCCTACCAATCCATGCGCCAGTCATACACTTCCATACTCATATTTCTCAAAATTCATCACCAATCTCTCCGGGAAAGATAGAATTCTACATCTCCTCACACACACACACACACACACACGCGGCTCTTAGAAGAGGCACCCCCAAAATCACTCTAAAACTCTCTAAACACTCCTCATAATCATCTTTCATGAGAGCAGCTAGCCCATGTGAATCATGGAAGTAATATATATGCTCTACTTTACATGTAGTCAATCCATAGGGCTTGTACCTAAATCTTAAATATACACATTTATACTCATATACTCATACATGTACTTATATTTAGACATACACATACATATTCACATTTATACTTAGGGATACACAATTACAAATTTATATAGATCGATACACACACACACACACACACACACTCATACAATTAGCATATTTCTCTCTTCTTTTTATAATTTTTAATTCATGGGAGCCAAACTAGGGTTGACTAGGTTTGGGTTAGTTTTTAATGAGTTAATTCATTAATTAATTAATTAATTAATATTTCAGGTTTTTAATGAGTAAGTTATTTATTTTATAATTTAATTAAAGGTTTAATGTGTTCAGCGAATATGTTTAATGAATTAATTCAATGTTTTGTAGACTAATTAAATATTATATTAATTAATTACTTATGTTAATGGTTTAATTATTTACCAGAGGAAAATATGTTGAGATTTTCATACCTATTTTATATTGTTTTTGATGATATTGCACTTTAAAGAAAGGTATTTTTGATGTTTTGTTATAGGAATGATGAATTAGGGTCATTGGAGCAAAAATATGCAGAAAGGAGCGAATTTGGAGCGAAAATGACCAAAATGTGAAGAATTGAACTAGGGCGCTGACGGCGCCATCGACCCCGCCGACGGCGAGATTTTCCCGAGACTCCAAAATTAATTCATTAAAAAGGCCCGCCGACGGCGCCCTCGAGGCC
>JXCR01148858.1:161423-194171 GCA_002079205.1 Phalaenopsis hybrid cultivar
TTAAAAGATTTCCCCCCCCCCCCAACTTCAATTTTACATATATAGCAATGTATAACATGAATACGAACAGAGAGAAAATAACACTGAAGTAGTTCCTATCACACGTGTCTATTCATAGCAGTTTTACGAGTATAATAGAAAAGACAAGTATGCAACAACAAGTATATCACATTCAATAGATTAAGAATGAAAAATATCACCAGAAAGAGTATAAAAATGACAACAAATAGGTATAACAATAAGTGCAACAACCAAAAGTAAATAGTGCAAAGAACACATTAATAGCACAGAAACAAATATAAATCATCCAGTACATCAAAGAAATACATAGGAGTTCATCACGACAACAACAACAAAAAAAAGAAAAATAAAAGTATAACCACATTCACATCAGAAAAATAAAAATAAACTACTCATCATCCTCATCATCAACATCACCATCATACTCATCCACTGAATCCTCCTCCATCGGCCCACTGTGCTCGTACAACTGATATCAAGGACACAGAATCAGCCGATACATCTCCTCTTGGATAGCATGAAAATAGGCATCATGAGCAGCTTTACATTTGTTTTGCCAGTCAATATGTGCTAAATGGTCAGCCGGGTTATAGACTTCAGTTTGAATAATGGAGATGTCTTCCTCCATTGTCCTCAATCTCTCAGACATAGATGTCATGCCCAGAGAAGGACTGAGTAGAGAAGATGAAGTTGACAACTGAGAAGAACTTGCTCCACTCCCAAAACATCATGTTTATCATATAAGCTCATCGTTTCCTTACCGATAGGCTTTAGTGGATGAAGTAACTCATCCCATTCCTCAAAAATAACTCCAGAATGCTGACAAAGGGAAAAGATAGCAGAGGTTTGTCCTAACCCCAAAGTAGACCCACCCTTTACGACATTAATGATAAAATGATAGATAATACTTCTGATATCCATAGATTTCATGGTTTGGATGCAGAAGTTGAGAACAACTCTCTCTCACATAACTTCACTGAGATTTGTGGAAGGTATAAGCTTGGCAGAAATGAAATAGTGCCAAGCTTCGGAAGATATATTTAATGCAGATGAAGAAAAGTTGACCTTATGGTCATTTCGCACCTTCCAAGTACCCTTCCCATTTGTCAAGAATTTGATGATCCCATCGATATCAGTATCTATGAGGATTAAGCTGGAGTAAAAACTCTCGGGGACATCTTCCAACAAAAAGAGCGCATTAATGCGGGATGAGGAGATATACACCTGCCTCTCCCTCACGAATAATGATTCGTCAGAAGTATCAAGGAGGTTTGCATGGAAGTCCCAGATCACAGAAATAACTACTACAGCAGTAGTGTATCAGAAAGCTTCTCAATGACTATTTACAATTAAACTTTCTACATCACCTCTGGGGCTAATGAAACCCCGCTCAGCAATTAGCTTCTTTGATATTAAAAAGTCATTGTAACATTCCTATGCATTGGAGCTAGCAACTTATTCCTATCAAAAGAGGCCTTTTTATTGCTCCCATTAGTCTTAGGTGTCATAGGAAGAATGTGGCAATGAAATGCAATGAGATAAGCTAAATGAACAATTTAGATGAACATAATATGCTTATCAAGAACTAAATCAAACCCTCCCAAAAATTTTCCTCTCTTCCTCATAGATCCCCCAAAAATTGAATTTTTCCCAGATGCAATGAAGAATGTGAGCAAGAGAGGTGGAAATTTATTTTAAGGAGGTGATTTCCACACTTCCAAATCCCTAGGAAGAGCTCAAATGCAAAGAGAATGCCTGCCCTAAGTGCCACTTCTAAATCTCCAGAGAGGAGTTGAGGAAGAGGTCATGCAAAAAAATACCTGAATAGGGGCTGTTCAGGTTGTTTAATCGACCAGGTAAGTTTGGCACCTAGGTGCCGCGATAGTGGCGCCAAGGCCCTAAGGTGCAAGGCCTTGACATCGGTCTATTAGCACCTATGCGCCTGCACTACTCTTGGTTTTTTATGTCAGAGGTACTTAGGCCTACATGCATGCTCCAAATTTAATTTTGGTCATTTAAATTGAATGTTCTAATTCTCCTCAAGTCCTTATCTACACAAATACAAAGATAAATGAGGTTAACTCCTACTTCTTCTTACCATATCTCCATTCTCTATTTTCATATTTCCAACAAATTCTCTTTTTATTTGATTATCAGATGCTCATAAATAATTTTGGTAAGGTCTAACCTTTAGACAAGATGCATCTGATCTATTGGTGAATATGTTGCCAACCTTAAGTGCATCTTGCCCATAAAGCATATGATTGTCCCTAAATGTGCATGTTTTTTAAATGTATATTTATTTCAACTTCAATCTCCTGCGGTGACACCAAATACTTGATCTGAGTAATTACACAAATATTTAATTTCATGGCGAAAAACTTGACCCAGTTTTATTATGGCGGCTAGTATGCAAAACAAATATGCTGAAGAATTTTAGATTTAATTAATTTCATATGCATGTATTATTTCAAGTAATAAAGAGTTTTCTTTTAAGACCAGAGTATCGATCCCATAGAGAAGCAAAGTAAGAATTCCCTTTGGTTAATTCTAGTTAATTACTATCAGGCTTAAGTTTGGAATGAGAATTAAAGATATTTTTCTAATAACGACTCCAAAATACAAACCTAAATCTAAAGTTAAACCTAACTAGAGAAATTGGTTTGGATAATTTTTGAGAAATTAAAAACTACAATTCATATGCAACGTCCAAGAAAATGTGTAGGAATAAAATGCTTAGAATTTAATGTTACCAGTGACAAATAGGAGCATACCTACTTCTTTACCCCTTCCAAGCATAAAGAGCATTAGCTAATCTAAAGTTAGTTCCAGCTTGTGTGGTAGTGCTGAGTAGATTTTAGTCTCTCACTTCTAGATTACCCATTGTGCCCTCTCTATTGGACCTATCAGGGACCCTTAGTTCCAACATTAGACCGAATTGATAAAGGATCTAGCATGTCACCCTAGAAACATTAATTCTACGCTCATCAAAACTTATCTCCCTATCTATTTATGCTAACTAGTGGACTAAGTTGGCCTCTCATCCTAAAGGTTAATGTGGTATTCACAAGTTGGGTGAAATCATAGTCCTCTCAAGTTATTATGTTTTGCAATGGATTTTAACCTCACAAGTGGTTAGTTTACAAATTAAATTAAGAGTCGATCAAAATACCATCACATTAATGAAATAAGAGTATATCTAAGCAATTCTAAATTCCAAAACATGCATCTATTTCATTGCAAAAGAAAAGTAAAACGAAGATAATGACATAAGCAATAAAATAATTAATAGAATTATGTAATAATTTATGTGCCAACAAAGAACATACATGCATCTATTTCTTCTGAGTGTATAGGTAAGCTTAGTATTCTATTATTTTTAAGCAACTATCTATCACCTAGAAGCTCTTAATAGAAACGTATTATTAAATTATTTTTCCTTAAAATTTGAATTGCCTCCTAAACTACTTTACCATAGCCAACTGGTCAATGTGAGTTGCACTAAAGTTATGAGATCACTGCTCTCCCGAGTTTTAGTTTCACTCACAACAGATTTTAACATAACCTATTTCCACTTAAGTTATGTCGATGAAGTAAAGGAGATATTACTCATCCCATGAAAATAATAAAACAAATTTTCCTACACATGCCACTACTTCATATTAAAAGAAAAGAGTAAAGAAAACTACTCACAAAGAAAGGATAAAACAAAATAAAAAAAAAACTTCATTAAATTAAAGCAAATCCATTATAAAGTATTTACAAGAATTATGAGATAATGAAAACACAATACTTAATTTTTTCTCTATGAAAAAAAAGATTAAAATCTCTCTAACAAAGTCTTCCATCAATCCATGCGCTAGTCATACACTTCCATACTCATATTTCTCAAAATCCGTCACCAATCTCTCCGGGAAAGGTAGAATTCTACATCTCCTCACACACATGCGCCTCTTAGAAGAGGCACACCCAAAATCACTCTAAAACTCTCTTAAAACTCCTCATAATCATCCTTCATGAGAGAAGCTAGCCCATGTGAATCATGGAAGTAATATATATGCTCTACTTTACATGTGGTCAATCCAAAGGGCTTATACCTAAATCTTAAATCTACACATTTATACTCATATACTCATACATGTACTTATATTTAGACATACGCATACATATTCACATTTATACTTAGGGATACACAATTACAAATTTTATAGATCGACACACACACACACACTCATACAATTATCATATTTCTCTCTTCCTTTTATAATTTTTAATTCATGGGAGCCAAACTAGGGTTGACTGGGATTTGGGTTAGTTTTTAATGAGTTAATTGATTAATTAATGAATGAATTAATATTTCAGGTTTTTAATGAGTAAGTTATTTATTTTATAATTTAATTAAAGGTTTAATGTGTTAAGTGAATATTTTAATGAATTAATTCAATGTTTTGTAGACTAATTAAATATTGTATTAATTAATTACTTATGCTAATGGTTTAATTATATATTTTATTTATTAATTAATTTGAGTTATTAATAAATTATTTAATGATTTAATTTAAAGAAAGGTAAATTAATAAATTATTTAGATTATTATTCATATAAAATTTCAGGAATTAATTTGAATTAATTATTTTAATTAGTTGAGNAGTTAAAAAAATTTTGTGACTTTATTAAAAATTTTATGAATTGGTTAATTTTAATATATATAAATAGATAGTTCATAAATTCATTAATTATTGTTTTAAATAATTTATTTACTTATTTATATGATTAATGATTTATTTAGATAATTCTAAGTTTAATTGTGTTATTATTAACTTAATTAAGTGATTAATTTTTTAATTGAATAACTATTAGTTTAATTTATTAATTAATAGATTAATTAGGTAGTATTATTATCTAATCAAGTTATTATGAGTTAATTAAATTGATTTATGTTTTACTTAAGAAATTGGTGACTTGATTAGGTGAATTTATTATTTAGTTAAGTGTTTGATTGATTAATTAAGTTGTGCTTAAATTAGCATGTTCATGAATTAATTAAGAGATTATTAAGATAATTAATATTTTTTAAATTTTATTTGGGGGTAATAAGAAGGATATTAATGCATGGTTTTGGGTTATTAAGGGAATTAAGGTTTAGTTTTGCTAATNCAAGTGTTTGATTGATTAATTAAGTTGTGATTAAATTAGTGTGTTTGTGAATTAATTAATAGATTATTAAGATAATTAATATTTTTTTTTAATTTTGGTTGGGGGTAATGAGAAGGATATTAATGCATGGTTTTGGGTTATTAAGGGAATTAAGGTTTAGTTTTGCTAATTAAGAGGATTTGAGATTCAGTTTTGTTAATTATCAGGATTTAGAAGCAATTTGAGATTTTTAAATATATTCCAATAATAATTAATACTTCCTACTTTTCAACCAAATGAAAATCCTAAGTAGAAGGACTTGGTTTGCATGATTTAGGCCCTGAAATTTTTTCAGTTTAAGCTAATTACTAGGTTCTTGTGATATTAAGGCTAAATCCCTAAGTTTTATTAATTTTTTGTCTCAATTTAGATGAAAACATGTATATGGTTTTTGGTTTTGGCAATAGGAACAAAAAATTTGCTAATTATATAAAGTAACATCATATTAACACATTATTATGTGATTAAGGAAAAGGCCCTATAATTCTATCCAATAAAATGTAACATATATCACATAAAGCAAATAAACATAAAAAGCTCTACAATTTAGATACGTGGGAGNGGATTTGAGATTCAGTTTTGTTAATTATCAGGATTTAGAAGCAATTTGAGATTTTAAAATATATTCCAACAATAATTAAGACTTCCGACTTTTCAACCAAATGAAAATCCTAAGTAGAAGGACTTGGTTTGCATGATTTAGGCCCTAAAATTTTTTCAGTTTAAGATAATTACTAGGTTCTTGTGACATTAAGGCTAAATCCCTAAGTTTTATTAATTTTTGTTCTTAATTTAGATGAAAACATGTATAGGGTTTTTGGTTTTGGCAATAGGAACAAAAAAAATTGCTACTTATATAAAGTAACATCATATTAACACATTATTATGTGATTAAAGAAAAGGTCCAATAAAATGTAACATATATCACATAAAGCAAATAAACATAAAAAGCTCTACAATTTAGATACGTGGGAGTCATGGCCAAAAAAGTGGGGAGTGGTTAAAAGATTTTTTGTGGGGGAAAAGAGGATAATAAATTGTGTACAACTACGATTAGATGGAAAGTTACAGGAGTGAATGGATGGATGAGACGTTGGATGATGAGGAGGGGAGAGAGGGAGTGAGGCGTGAGAGAGATATGTGCCAATAGAAGAGGGGGAGGCAGATTGGTGAGTTCTCCATGCGAGGAGGATCTGATGGAGGGGGAATGAAGGGTAGAGATTAAAGGGCATGGAAGTAATTTTTGAAAAAGGAAGAGTCAATTTGGTAATTTGGCAAATGTAGTTAGGGTAGTTATGAAAAAAAATGAAGTATATGTCATTTTGAAGAGGAAAAATTAAGGAATCTAATGGTTTGAACCGTTTAGGAAAAAAAAAAGAGGTCTCTAGCTCAATTTATAAGTTTTTAAAATGGCTTAGTGGTTGGGAGGTGGTTATAGGGTGGTTGGGAGGTGGTCATGGTAAAAAAAATTGACTTGAGCTAATTTCAAAGAGAAAAATATAAGCAATTCTATGGTGCATATGGTTTTGGCTAATTCGAGCTCCATGTCACGATATGGTCAATCAAAGTGGGCACAAACCCTCAAAAGAGAGAAAATGACAAATTTTGAATTAAAATTTTTAATTTATTTTATTGGTCCAAATTATGTATTTTTTATTTAAAACAACATTAGTAGAACTCTCAAGTTGATTTGAAGTCGTGTTTAGATGGCTATGGTCAAATTAGCATTTAATTATCAAAATGATCATTTCTCTCTCTCTCCTAATTATCATCAGCTCAAGGACTCTCCAAACTGAGTTAGACTTAGGCAAAGAGGTATACATTTGAAATGTTATGATGATATAAATGCAATGGTGAATCCATTTTAAAAACTAATGACTCATTACAAATTTTTTATGTCTGACCACTTTTAATGCATGAAAACCCCAAGTGCATAGTTTTATGTAAAAATTGTGTAGGATGATTACTAAGATGTTTTGCATGATTCTCATATATATATTATGAAGATCATGCAATTTACATAACATAGTTTGGATTACTGGATTGACCTGTGCATCAAAACGATAATTTTAGGGTTTGTATCGATAATCATTGTGCATGAAACATTGGATTGAAGAGTTTTAAATAAAAATTATTTCAAATGATTGTTGAATTTATTTGCATGATATTTATATGTGATAAAAATCCTCATGCATGTTTCAAAATGAAGACTTAATTCCTACAACGATCTTGGGTGAGAACAATAATCTTTGGGTTCTAGTTATTAAGGTTGTTTTTAGGGTTATCCTTGGTTTGGTTAAAATTGATTGTGTTTGAAATTTATTTTGTTTATTTTGAATTTTATCAAGTTAAAAATTCAAATTTCTTAAATTAGGGTTTGCTCAAGCCTAATCTCAAGTGAAATTTAGCTAAAGTTTAAGTCGGGAAAATAGAGTTTACCAAAACTAAAGTCAATAGTTAAATGTTAAAATAAACTATGACCTAGAAATTTTGATGAAACAATAGTGGTATAAATGGGTTAAAATCCAATTTCCTTGAAAAGAAATATAGTAATATAGTTTTAGAATAAAAATTTGGGGATTAATAGAGAATTTTGGAGATCTTTGCATGATTTAGCTTATCCTTAATGGTTATATGAACCCTCAATGTTCTTTAAGTTTTGGAGAAGATTAAAGAGTTATTTTTTCCTTGATTGACAAAAATTATAGAAACATCTAGTGCAAATTACAAAAGCTCTCAGTACTTAGTAGTTCTACAAAAGCTCTAAGTACTTAGTAGTTCAATAAAAGTTACATTATTTGAAAAACCTTATAAATTTTTCTTAAAATTTTCTCAACTGAATTTAAAAAAACTTTTCTCTCCTGTAAAAAACCCAATTTGAAGTAGGGCTAGAAATTAATTTAATTTAACAATCTTGTCTCTTTTCCTTGGGAGAATGATCTTTCACTCAATCATTATATTAATTGAACAGCACATGCACTTGCATGAATAGTGCATAGGCCATGTCAGTTATCCACATAGTGATGAAATTTAGAGATGTGAGGAAGAGAAAATCATATAAGAAAAACAGAAAGCGTGAATTTAATTTTGGAGTCATGAAGCATTCTATCAATAGTAGAGGCTTAGTTCCATATATTGAAGGCATAAGGAAGTTGGTAAGGGTTAGCTTTTATGCATATGACTGTGGAGATAGATGCATGCATTGGAGACACTTTTTAACAATGTGTGACTTAGCAATGCTCTATTGTACCTACAACAAACAAAAATGATACAGAGGAAAAGAGTGGTAATGAGGAAGAACAAGTTTAAGATTGATTGACATAAGTGCAAAGTGAAAACATAATATTTAATATTCTATAATATGCCATTATTTCTTTTATGTGAAATGATGCATATTTGTGTTGTTTTCATTTTATGCATTCTTCATTCAAATAAGTCAACATGTTTTTTTTTTTTGTGCATAAAATTATGTTTATAGATGATTTGTAGATTATTCTCACCAGTGATGTGCTATTCAATATATTCTCTCCCAATTTTCAATGGAATATTCTTTAGCAGATTGGCTAACTATAATAATTTTCAACAAATATTTTGTCAAATCCAACATATTGGACATTTTAGTATGCTCGCTGAAAATTTCCATCAACGTAAATTTCACAACTACATTTAGGTAACTAACTAACTATGGCAATTGTCAAACCACTTGAAAATTCCACTCACAAATCTACTAGAAACCATCTAAGAAACATATTTTGCAGATTCTTTTTGGTTGAAAATAAATCTTATGATATTTCATTACAAGCAAATTTGCTCTTGAAATAACTCAAAAATAATATATAGTGGTGGATTTTATCTCAATTGTGGTAAAGCTTTCCATGGAAAATTGTATGTCTCCTATAGTGACATGCTTTTATTTATTTATTTATTGGGAGCTTGAATTTTTTAGAACTAATACTCACAATTGAATTTTATCTTCATTCTGACAAATTACTCTATCATTTTTATAATAATATTTATTTTATTTTATTTTTGTGACCAAAAAGTTATGTTGGATCTCACTAATTCACTTAAACACTCTTGCTATTTCTTTCTACTCTGTAGAGGTTCTTTTATTAATTATTGTAATACTTATTGCCTTCTAGTATTCATTTTTCCCAAAAAAAAAAAAATCCAACTTGTTAACATAGAGATAACTCTGAGTAGTATCATATAATAAGAGTACATCCTCCATTAATTTTCAATCACATCAATCATGCCATATGAGCTAAGTTCCATGATACCTAAATCTTAAAAAGAAACATCCCATAAAAACAAGAAGGAAAAGTTCAATACCCAGCACTAAAACTATAAAAACCCCTAAGCTGCAAATTGAACAATATTTAAGACATAGTGCCAATAACAAAACATTAACAAGTAAATAATAAAAGGCAAACATAAATATTTATAACTACAAAAAAAAATATATATATATATAAAGTAAACGCATCAAAATGCTTAAATTCAACCTTATAATGCAAGTTGCATTCAACTTTAGAATATAAAGATACCAAACCCATCCACGTTCAAAGAAAAGCAATGAGTCCCCACCATAATGCAAGCTTCCATTAGTCATTCGATGTCCCTATATATGTTGACTAATATACAGTGATCACGAGACAAGTTGGTCAATATTTAATATATTGCTTGGGTTTCATTCTGAGAAGAGAGAAGAGATGAGGAGGTTGTCGAACCTGGCAGCAATTGGTGTTGTTGCAGGCGAAGATAAGCAAGAAATTTTCCTTTTTTTGGGAACAGTTCTGTTCTCTATGTTCTTCTTGTTCTGGCTTGTGGTATTTCTGTGTGCTGAGGGAGCTAAGGATAGAAAAATGGAGGAGTCAGAGCCGCAAATCTNTATGTTCTTCTTGGTCTGGCTTGTGGTATTTCTGTGTGCTGAGGGAGCTAAGGATAGAAAAATGGAGGAGTCAGAGCCGCAAATCTATGATGGAGCAGGCTGTGGGGTGGCTTGTGGTGCAGGTTGTGGTGCCTGAGTGTCTCTGGTTATGAGGTTTTTCAATTTGTAAGTTGTAGGAGTGGGGGATTCAGGAAGCAGAGGAAGCATGCAGATTTATAAATAATTTTGTAATTCAGTTTTTGTGTTGAAAATTTTCTTTTCTTTTGCAGTAATTTGGGGGTGTAGTTTGTGTATTTATCAGGATGGTAGACGTTTTATGTGCTGTTGTTTTTGGCTGCAATCAGGTTTTTATAAGAAGATCAGCACGTTTATGAGAAGATGGCCTGGTTTTCTTTGAGGGAATCTTTGTGAGGGGAAGTTATTTAGGCATTGAAGAGCACATGCTTCTTCAGGTTCTTGGGACAGTTTTGCAGTTCCTTTTTTTGTGTACTTTTGCTTGTGAAGTTTGGGATAGATTTGAATCATGATACTTGTCAATTTTGCATGAGAGGCTTCTGCAATTTCTCTTTTTTTTCCTTCTCTTTGAAGAATTGCATCAAAGCGGTTTAAGGCCTATAGATTATGAGTTATTTAGCTGGCTCTTGGTCTTCTTACTGGAAATATATTATTTGGGCGAAATTCAATATATATATATATATATATATAATTTAATTAAAAAACTTATTTTGAGCTATTGATAAATTGATCGAGCTAGCATTTCATTTATTTATTTTTTAAATGAAATTAATCTTAATTTTTATAATCCATTTATTTTATCATACAATCCCGATAATAAGAGAATGGATTTGGTGAAAAATTATAGAATATATATTTTAAAATAAACTGGCAAGATGCTATTAGAGGAGCATCCAACCACTCTTAATGTGCTTAACTAATCAAGTTCCACCTCCTTAAGGCTCACGTCGCCATAGGGGACTCAAACCCCTGACCTGAGGAGTTTTATACCGAGAATGCCAACCAACAGACTAGGGTACGAGGCACAAACAAAAATATATACACACACGTGTGTGTGTGTGTCTCTCTCTCTCTCTCTCTCTCTCTATATATATATATATATATATATGTATATATATAGATATGAAAANGGTTAAAATTTTTTTGTGACTTTATTAAAAAATTTATGATCTGGTTAATTTTAATTTATATAAATAGATAGTTCATAAATTCATTAATTATTGTTTTAAATAATTTATTTAGTTATTTATATGATTAATGATTTATTTAGATAATTTAAAGTTTAATTGTGTTATTATTAACTTAATTAAGTGATTAGTTTTTAAATTGAATAATTATTAGTTTAATTTATTACTTAATAGATTAATTAGGTATTATTATTATCTAATTAAGTTATTATGAGTTAATTAAATTGATTTATGTTTTACTTAAGAAGTTGGTGACTTGATTAGGTGAATTTATTATTTAGTTAAGTTTTTGATTGATTAATTAAGTTGTGATTAAATTAACATGTTCGTGAATTAATTAAGAGATTATTAAGATAATTTATATTTTTTAAATTTTGGTTGGGGGTAATAAGAAGGATATTAATGCATGGTTTTGGGTTATTAAGGGAATTAAGGTTTAGTTTTGCTAATTAAGAAGATTTGAGATTCAATTTTGTTAATTATCAAGATTTAGAAGCAATTTGAGATTTTTAAATATATTCCAACAAAAATTAAGACTTCTTACTTGTCAACCAAATGAAAATCCTAAGTAGAAGGACTTGGTTTGCATGGTTTAGGCCCTAAAATTTTTTCAGTTTAAGCTAATTCCTAGGTTCTTGTGATATTAAGGCTAAATCCCTAAGTTTTATTGATTTTTGTTCTCATTTGGCAATAGGAACAGAAAAACTGCTAATTATATAAAGTAACATCATATTAACACATTATTATGTGATTAAAGAAAAGGCCCTATGATTCTATCCAATAAAATGTAACATATATCACATAAAGCAAATAAACATAAAAAGCTCTACAAATTAGATATGTGGGAGTCATGGCCAAAGAAGTGGGGAGTGGTTAAAAGATTTTTTTTTTTGTGGGGGGGGGGGGGGATGATAATAAATGGTGTACACCTACGATTAGATGGAAAGTTACAGGGAGTGAATGGATGGTTGAGACGTTGGATGATGAGGAGGGGAGAGAGGGAGTGAGGCGTGAGAGAGATATGTGCCAATAGAAGAGGGGCAGGCAGATTGGTGAGTTGTCCATGTGAGGAGGATCAGACGGAGGGGGAATGAAGGGTAGAGATTAAAGGACATGTAAGTAATTTTTGAAAAAGGAAGAGTCAATTTGGTAATTTGGCAAATGTAGTTAGGGTACTTATAAAAGAAATGAAGTATATGTCATTTTGAAGAGGAAAAAATAAGGAATCTAATGGTTTGAACCGTTTAGAAAAAAAAGAGGTCTCTAGCTCAATTTATAAGCTTTTAAAATGACTTACTGGTTGGGAGGTGGTTATAGGGTAAAAAAATTGACTTGAGCTAATTTCAAAGAGAAAAATATAAGCAATTCTATGGTGCATATGGTTTTGGCTAATTTGAGCTCCATGTCACGATATGGTCAGTCAAAGTGGGCACAAACCCTTAAAAGATAGAAAATGACGAATTTTGAATTAAAATTTTTAATTTATTTTATTGGTCCAAATTATGTATTTTTTTATTTAAAACAACATTAGTAGAACTCCCAAGTTGATTTGAAGTCGTGTTTAGATTGCTATGGTCAAATTAGCATTTAATTATCAAAATTATCATTTTTCTCTCTCTCCTAATTATCATCAGCTCAAGGACTCTCCAAACTGAGTCAAACTTAGGCAAAGAGGTATACATTTGAAATGTTATGATGATATAAATGCAATGGTGAATCCATTTTAAAAAATAATGACTCGTTACTAAATTTTTATGTCGGACCACTTTTAATGCTTGAAAACCCTAAGTGCATAGTTTTATGTAAAAATTGTGTAGGATGATTACTAAGATGGTTTGTATGATTTTCATATATATTATGAAGAACATGCAACTTACATAATATATTATAGATTACTGGATTGACCTGTGGAGTAAAACGATAATTTTAGGGTTTGTATCGATAATCATTATGCATGAACCATTGGATTGAAGAGTTTTAAATAAAAATTATTTCAAATGATTGTTGAATTTATTTGCATGATATTTATATGTGATAAAAATTCTCATGCATGTTTCAAAATGAAGACTTAATTCCTACAACGATCTTGGGTGAGAACAATAATCTTTGGGTTCTAGTTATTAAGGTTGTTTTTAGGGTTATCCTTGGGTTTGGTCAAAATTGATTGTGTTTGAAATTTATTTTGTTTATTTTGAATTTTATCAAGTTAAAAATTCAGATTTCTTAATTTATGGTTCGCTCAAGTCTAATCTAAAGTGAAATTTAGCTAAATTTTAAGTCAGGAAAATAGAGTTGACCGAAACTAAAGTCAATAGTTAAATGTTAAAATAAACTATGACCTAGAAATTTTGATGAAAAAATGGTGGTATAAATGGGTTAAAGTCCAATTTCCTTGAAAAAAAATATAGGAATATAGTTTTAGAATAAAATTTTGAGGATTAATAGAGAATTTTGGAGACCTTTGCATGATTTAGCCTAACCTTAATGATTATATGAACCCTCAATGTTCTTTAAGTTTTGGAGAAGATTAAAGAGTTATTTTTTCCTTGATTGACAAAAATTATAGAAACATCTAGTGCAAATTACAAAAGCTCTCAGTACTTAGTAGTTCTACAAAAGCTCTAAGTACTTAGTAGTTCTACAAAAGCTCTAAGTATTTAGTAGTTCAATTAAAATTACCTTATTTGAAAAACCTTATAAATTTTTCTTAAAATTTTCTTAATAGAATTTAAAAAACCTTTCTTGCCTATAAAAAACCCAATTTGAAGTGGGGCTAGAAATTAATTTAATCTAACAATCTGGTCTCTTTTCGTTAGGAGAATGATCTTTCACTCAATCATTTTATTAATTGAATAGCACATGCACTTGCATGAATCGTGCATAGGCCATGTCAGTTATCCACATAGTGGTGAAATTTAGAGATGTGAGGAAGAGAAAATCAAAAAAGAAAAACGGAAAGTGTGAATTTAATTTTGGAGACATGAAGCATTCTTTCAATAGTAGAGGCTTAGTTCCATATATTGAAGGCATAAGGAAGTTGGTAAGGGTTAGCTTTTATGCATATGACTGTGGAGATAGATGCATGCATTGGAGACACTTTTTAACAATGTGTGACTTAGCAATGCTCTATTGTACCTACAACAAACAAAAATGATACAGAGGAAAAGAGTGGCAATGAGGAAGAACAAGTTTAATATTGATTGACATAAGTGCAAAGTGAAAACATAAAATTTAATATTCTATAATATGTCATTATTTCTTGTATGTGAAATGATGCATATTTGTGTTGTTTTCAATTTATGCATCCTTCATTCAAATAAGTCAACATGTTTTTTTTTTGTACATAAAATTATGTTTATGGATGATATGTAGATTATTCTCACCAGTGATGTCCTATTCAATATGTTCTCTCCCAAATTTCAATGGAATATTCTTTAGCAGATTGGCTAACTATTATAATTTTCAACAATTATTTTGTCAAATTCAACATATTGGACATTTTAGTATGCTCGCTGAAAATTTCCATCAACGTAATTTTCACAACACATTTAGGTAACTAACTAACTATGGCAATTGTCAAACCACTTGAAAATTCCAACTCACAAATCTACTAGAAACCATCTAAGAAACATATTTTGCATATTCTTTTTGGTTGAAAATAAATCTTATGATATTTCATTACAAGCAAATTTGCTCTTGAAATAACTCAAAAATAATATATAGTGGTGGATTTTATCTCAATTGTGGTAAAGCTTTCCATGGAAAATTGTATGTCTCCTATAGTGACATGCTTTTATTTATTTATTTATTGGGAGCTTGAATTTTTTAGAACTAATACTCACAATTGAATTTTATCTTCATTCTGACAAATTACTCTATCATTTTTATAATAATATTTATTTTATTTTATTTTTGTGACCAAAAAGTTATGTTGGATCTCACTAATTCACTTAAACACTCTTGCTATTTCTTTCTACTCTGTAGAGGTTCTTTTATTAATTATTGTAATACTTATTGCCTTCTAGTATTCATTTTTCCCAAAAAAAAAAAAAAACAACTTGTTAACATAGAGATAACTCTGAGTAGTATCATATAATAAGAGTACATCCTCCATTAATTTTCAATCACATCAATCATGCCATATGAGCTAAGTTCCATGATACCTAAATCTTAAAAAGAAACATCCCATAAAAACAAGAAGGAAAAGTTCAATACNGAGGTTGTCGAACCTGGCAGCAATTGGTGTTGTTGCAGGCGAAGATAAGCAAGAAATTTTCTTTTTTTTGGGAACAGTTCTGTTCTCAATGTTCTTCTTGGTCTGGCTTGTGGTATTTCTGTGTGCTGAGGGAGCTAAGGATAGAAAGATGGAGGAGTCAGAGCCGCAAATCTTTGATGGAGCAGGCTGTGGGGTGGCTTGTGGTGCAGGTTGTGGTGCCTGAGAGTCTCTAGTTATGAGATTTTTCAATTTGTAAGTTGTAGGAGTGGGGGATTCAGGAAGCAGAGGAAGCATGTAGATTTATAAATAATTTTGTTATTCAGCTTTTGTGTTGAAAGTTTTCTTTTCTTTTGCAATAATTTGGGGTGTAGTTTGTGTATTTGTCAGGATGGTAGACGTTTTATGTGCTGTTGCTTTTGGCTGCAATCAGGTTTTTATAAGAAGATCAGCACGTTTATGAGAAGATGGCCTGGTTTTTTTTGAGGGAATTTTTGTGAGGGGAAGTAATTTAGGCATTGAAGAGCACATGCTTCTTCAGGTTCTTGGGACAGTTTTGCAATTCCTTTTTTTTGTGTACTTCTACTTGTGAAGTTGGGATAGATTTGAATCATGATACTTGTCAATTTTGCATCAGAGGCTTTTGCAATTTCTCTTTTTTTATCTTTTCTTTGAAGAATTGCATCAAAGCTGTTTAAGGCCTATAGATTATGAGTTATTTAGCTGGCTCTTGTTCTTCTTACTGGAAATATATTATTTGAGCCAAATTCAAAAAAAAAAAAACTTATATTTTTATTATTTTATTAAAAAACTTATTTTGAGCTATTGAGCTCAATAAATTGATCAAGCTAGCATTTCATTTATTTATTTTTTAAATGAAATTAATCTTAGTTTTTATAATCCATTTATTTTATCATACAATCCAGATAATAAGAGAATGGATTTGGTGAAAAGTTCTAGAATATATATTTTAAAATAAACTGGCAAGATGTTATTGGAGGAGCCTCCAACCACTCTTAATGTGTTTAACTATTCAAAATTCTAGAATATATATTGTAAAATAAACTGGCAAGATGCTATTAGAGCAGCCTCCAACCACTCTTAATGTGCTTAACTAATCAAGTACCACCTTCTTAAGGCTCACGTTGCCATAGAGATTCAAGCCCCTGACCTGAGAAGTTTTATACCGAGAATGTCAATCAACAGACTAGCGTACGAGGCACAAACAATAATACACACATGTGTGTGTGTGTGTGTGTCTCTCTCTCTATATTTATATATATATAAATGAAAAGTTATTAAAGTAAAATTACATCAATAAGCTTCTCCCTACATCCTTCCACAAAATTTCAATTTCTTCTGCAAACATTTTAATGATAAAATATTAGAGAAAAATAAATAAAACTGATATAAGTATATAAAAAAATAATATTGGGGTTTGATCTGAATAGCATTACAGCCTCTTATACTTTATAAGATTCTGGTAATGATGTTGAGGTGTAGATGGTGGAGTAATAATCGTCAACGAGAAAGTGCCCCTTTATTAATGAGAAACAGAAGGTGTACAAAGGTCGGCACATCCTTTTGTTATTGCAATACGACTGCTGATTTTAAAGGGGCCAATTCCTTACATTGTAACTTTTATACAGAACGTCTGATGCACTTTTGACAGCTAGGATTGATTCCAGCAAAATGGTTTTTTCAAATCAATCAGAGCCGTTGAGACTGAAATGNATGTACAAAGGTCGGCACATCCTTTTGTTATTGCAATACGACTGCTAATTTTAAAGGGGCTAATTCCTTACATTGTAACTTTTATCCTGAACGTCTGATGTACTTTTGACAGCTAGGATTGATTCCAGCAAAATGGTTTTTTCAAATCAATCAGAGCCGTTGAGACTGAAATGGGATTAACTACTCTTAACTACTTTTTTTATGATTAATCCCTCTACTTATATAGACTTTCGTTTCAAATACATAAGAAGAGTTCCTGTGATAATTTTGTAGGTGAATGTTGAATGTTTGTAGGTCAAATGGTCCGTTTCGGGCAGCTTATGCGTTTCAGGATAAGCTGCTTATCCTAAAATGCAGTCCACTGGCCGACCGTAAGGGTCGACCCGCGGTCTACGTTTAGTGTAAAAACCTAAACATAGTTTCAGATAANGGGGCAGCTTATGCGTTTCAGGATAAGCTGCTTATCCTGAAATGCAATCCACTGGCCGACCGTAAGGGTCGACCCGCGGTCTACGTTTAGTGTAAAAACCTAAACATAGTTTCAGATAAACTAGTGAAACACGCGAACTAAACAGTACGGCGACATTTCAAAACGCTGCACGCACTTATAAGCTGTCCCAAACGGACCCTAACCATTCCCCATTCTTTATCAAAATTAAACTACTTTCCAAACAGAGCTTTAGTTACAAATACTGTACATATATGCTGTTAAATGTTAGGATTTTCGGGACGCTGGAGAAAAAGTATTTTAGTCTCTTTGTTTTCCACGATGATCCAATACATGCAAATAGATAATTGAATGTTGTAATTGACGAGACAAACCATAGTNGCGTTTCAAAACGCTGCACGCACTTATAAGCTGTCCCAAACGGAAATACTTTTTCTCCAGCATCCCGAAAATCCTAACATTTAACAGCATATATGTACAGTATTTGTAACTAAAGCTCTGTTTGGAAAGTAGTTTAATTTTGATAAAGAATGGGGAATGGTTTGTTTTCCACGATGATCCAATACATGCAAATAGATAATTGAATGTTGTAATTGACGAGACAAACCATAGTTATTAGGTTCAGATTTTCTCGATAGGCCTTGCCTGTTGGAATATTTCCTTAAGTGTTCAAGCTGCTTCAAACAACGGCAATGGAGCTGCGGCGAATTCTCAGTTTAATTTGGAGAAAAATTCTGGCTCTTGACAAGGTATTTCTTATACACGCCTTGACTGTTTTGGATGCTTGGTTATTATTTTTTGGAGTCATTAGGTGGTTCTTTTCCTATGCTCTATTTAGTGAGCTAAGGATTTGCTGATGGGAGGAAGAAGTTGTAATGTTGGAGTTTATTTGTTACTGTAGCATGCTGTTTCTGAGATTTTGAAACTGAAATCTCTATTTTTTTGTGGGAAAAAGTCCTGTTTGGTTGATCTTGTGAAATATGGAGGTCATACCTATTTTATTAAGTTTCACGATAGCATGGATGCTTACCCAAAACATTGGGCAATGGCCGCCTTTGTTTTTGAAGTTATTGTTGATGGACACAGACGGGGACAAGAGGCATGCATGCAAGCTAATCTTTTTCGTGAATGCTTGAGGTGTTGAGAAAACTAGAGCGAAAAAAAACTAGAACGACACAAATCCAGAAGAACATAGAGATTTAACGAGGTTCCGCAAATATGCCTACGTCCTCGGGAGCAGAGCGGCGAGTTCCTTTCAATATTCAAAAAAGGGATTACAGAATAGAGAGATACCTCCTGGGGTTACTAACAGGCCTATTTATAACCCCAGGAGTAAATCCTAGGCACAATATGTAAATACAACATTACCCATGTACCATACCGCGGGGCTTTGCCCCCGCACCCCAACCCACGTAACTTCCCAATTTGGACATATTCTTCCGCTCCGCTCCGCTCAGCTCTGCTCCGCTCCGCTTCGATCCAGCGTCTGTCCCGATATGGTATATGAGCCATACCTTAACATGAAGCATCTGTAACTTGCAAACCCCAATGAAGCACAGAGTGAGCCTCTCTTACTTCAATGGTTGGCCTTTGTTTGGAAAAATTTTTGGAGGCTTTCCATGAAGCACAAATTATTGGGTTACAAGAGGATACACTAGTTATTTTCTTCCCTTTGTTGTCTGAGCTCCAACCAGAGGTTTACCCCCATTTTCTCCCATTCCCCGCTCATTTAAGGTTTACTTTTTTTACCAATTTTATTTATTTGAATTATATAGTAATCATTATATTTCAAGTTAGAGTTGCATCCATTTTTTGCTCTTGGCACTCTTATTGAAATTGGATCTGACTCATTTAGAGATTGAAATTTAGGTGATGAGGATTGTGATGTGGATAACAAGTGTAAGATCGAGCTGAGTATTGTCAAATACCTTATGCAACTTATTGGAGATGGAAGCCCTTTAGTTCGGGCTGAGGTTGTTGTTGGTATGTAAATAACTCTTTAGATTTGTGAAACTAAGGTAACAATTTTCAACATGGCCTCTCCACAAGCTTTGGATACTTAACAAATAATGGTACATGATGCCATGTAGTGGCTAAATACACCACGCTATAGTTGTATTGTATAAAAATTTAGGATTGCAAGACTTTCATGATCAACATTATAGTTATCATTGTGAAAGCATTGGTAAACTACATTGTTGTGCCTATCTATTGTTGTGATTTTTTGGATCTTCTATAATCCATTCATTTTTAGCATAATTTTTCCTGTTACTATTTTGAATTTTTTTCAATATAATCTTTAATTATTGCCTTCTTTTCTTTTTTACCCCTTTCACTCTTTAAATATTTCTTCTTTTCTCTGCATTAGATTTCAATCCATTTTAGTTTGCCTGCTAACATATTTGTTCATCCCTTATGAGATTAATACAATATGACGATCTTACTACTTTTTCGCCTTGGATATGCCAGATGTGTTGCCATCATATTTTTGTAACAATCATTTCGATCTTTATATTTTGTTTGCTAGAAATCCGTGTTAAGCTCTCAACAACAATAACAACAACAACAAACATTTATCCCATTAAGTGGGCTCGACGTTATGATTTGAGAACCGAGATGATGGAATTTGACAAAATTCCACTACTTCCCCATTTAAAATTCTCTTATTCCACGGTGTCTAAACTAGTACTAGATCAAACCTGACCAACCCTTACCTAAGCCCGATTTCAGATCAAATTGAAGAAAATAGAAGCGTGTGGCATCAAAGCAAAGTTTCTCAACGAATCAAATCGAGGCCTCATCAGTTGGACCTAGGTATATGACAACGACTTTATATATGCTTAAAAATACAATTAATTAATACTGTTGCTAGAAGACTTAATTCCTCAGCAACGACACCAAAAACTTAACAACGATTATAGATTCGATAAAGATATATATATATAATATTCAATAATGGTAAAGTCACACTTATCAACTCAAGTATACGTATCACTCAAGTAATATAAGGCTCTAATGGAATCATAGATATCGATCCCACAGAGAGTAATATTAGAACTACGAACTAAGATTTTAGAAAAACAATACTTTAATCGCAACAATGAAATTCAAAGTGCTTATCTGTCACTAATAGGCAATTGAAATAAATATGTAATTTTGATAACCCTTAAATAAATAATTATACTAATAAAGTTTTTAATGTGATGTTCAATATATAAGAAAGCATCCTTCTCCTTGTCAAAAAATTATAGTGAATGAATAAAGTGAATCAGTTCAAATTGTATTGTGCAAAATCGGAGCATACATATTCTTTACCCTTTGGTCCAAGCATAAAGAATATTGACTAATCTTATGCTTGTTTACTGAATCTGATGCTAGGCTGGGAGGATACCGGCTCTCACTTCGGAGCTCCTACATTCCCCTTGCCTGAGGGCTAACATCTACACTTCAGCACCCAAACGATAGGACGAAATTGGAGATTTTAGTCTGTCACTCTAAAATTTCCAATTCTACGCCCGATACATTTTATTTCCCTATTTATTTGCACCCAATTTCCAAGGGCTTTGACCTCCCTGAATCTTGGATGTAATCTTTACTTTAGTTGTAAAACTCAACATATTTTAACAAATCAATTGGCCAGATTGAAAGTAAATTAAGATTGAAGTGAAAAGATAATCATAACTTCTTTAACATTTTCATGGCTCATAAATTAAGATTAAAGTGAAAACTACTCAAAACTCATGGGGAAGACACAACAAAACTCAGAATTCATATATAAAAGCAAAGTCATATAGTTACAACAAGTAAATAACACTTATCTCTAATTTCTCCCTAAGCAAACTCCTTGAAGTTCCTTTGAATCTCTTCCTTTCTTCACAGCACACAGAATTCCTCTTCGAAGCGATAAAGAGGAAGAAATCTCTCATTTTCCATCCACTCTTACAATCTCTCGAAGAATTCCTCACAATTAGACACTCTAGTAAACTCTCTACACACTAATAGAACCTTTTTAACCTCTAAGACACTCTATTTTTGACCAAAGTCTTCTCTTTAAAGATGTGGATAAGTTTTCCCAAGAGTTGCCTAAGCATCCCTCCAAAATTTGTCCTCATCCAATGCATTGTAGGACATAACCGCCGATCTCGCCGTCGGCAGCCTCGAGGGCGCCGTCGGTGGGCTTTCTAAATCATTAAATCTGGAGTCTTGGGAATTTCTCGTCGTCAGCGCCGTTGGACTCACTGTCGGCGCCGTTGGGCTCGTTGTCGGCGCCCTAGTTCAAATCTTCACATTTTGGTCATTTTTGCTCCAAATTCGCTCCTTTTTTCCTTTTTTTTGTCCAATGACCCTAATTCATCATTCCTGCAACAAAACATCAAAAATACATTTCTTTAAAGTGCAATATCATTAAAAACAGTGTAAAATAGGTATGAAAATCTCAACATATTTTCCTTTGGTCAAAATCCCCCAAACTTAACTATTACTTGTCCTCAAGTAATTTTAGTACTATATAAAAGTTATGATCTATGGTAGTAAAATTTTAATTCAGAAATACTATAAGTTTGATTTAAATAAATACTATAGTGAGATTTAAAAAAAAATTCAAGTAATTAAATTAACTCTGTAGCTACAAGATTATCTAGTCATCAAGTTTAACTTAGTCTTTTATTCATTTCAAGAATGACTATATGTTGTAATATTAAGTCACTTAGAATATCAAATACTCTTCTATTCATTTCAAGAATGACTATATGTTGCAATATTAAGTCACTTAGAATATTCAAATGATAAGAATTCATGAGAACACTACTAGTAAAAGATCTATTCCATAAATATAAGTTCAGGAATTTATTTAGGTTTTCCCTTTAGGTAGGTCCAGTGAAGAGCACTGCTAGTAAAAGATCTAATCCATAAATATAAGTTCAGGAATGTAATTAGGTTTTTCCTTTAGGTAGGTCCAGTGAAACCAATTTTTTATAAGACATATTCTCAAGCTTCTCCTCACTTTCATATTTTTTTCTTTCTTTTTTCTTTTTCAATTGGATTGTTTTCAATCCTATATATTTTTCGTTTTTTTCAGGGATTGTTGTCAATTCTTTCTTTTTCCTTTTTCAAGTGAGAATTACTATATCTGGATAGCCTTTAATGATTTTGAACATCACATTTCTTTCCTTAAATTTAAAACTCAAAGCATTCAATTGCCTTATAAATATTTCATAGATTTTACATCATTGAGTCCCAATCTTTTCTTCTCAAATGAATTTCCAGATTCTTAATACTTCAAAATATAGTTTCCTTTACTTTAACTAGTTGACTATAGTCTTATTCTCTTATACTAAATATCTTTAATTTACAAAATTAATTCTCATTACAAAAATATTCCTTTAAATCTACCATAATATTTACATATCTACAAAATATAGTTACCTAAATTAAATTCACTACATAAAATCATATTAATAATTTTTGAAAATATTTAAGTTGAGAACATCTAATAGTTAATCTTTTTCTTCCCTCCCACACTTAAATTTTTCAATATGAAATGATATAGGTAGAAAGAAAAATTCTAAATATAAATCACACATCAGTATTTTAGGCATTTTCATCATTCTGAAATTTTTGCAGTCCTTCTCAAAATTTCTACTTCACCTGGTCTGTAACATTAAAAGCTTTCTACACATATAAATCATTAGAGAAATTGTTGGGTAATGAAATTTTGAAATAAGTACAAAACTAAACATTAATTAAACACAATATTTAACTAACACATCCACAAAACAATTACAATTAAAATGCAACAATGAAAATCACATCACATTATAATTTAACAAATTTCCACTACCACACCAACAATTATGACAATAATTATAATTATCCACTTACAACATAACAATAAAAATGAAATTACAAACACACACAAACATCCATTTATATTACAAAAATTACAAAAATAAAAGTAAAAGTACAAGTACATCAACTACTATCAAATGTCAAAATCCCAAACTATGTCTTCGTCTCCTTGGCCAGCAGGTGGATTGGGCTGATACTGTGTATATCGGGGGCACTTAGGAAATGTAAAATCAGGCTCATCTCTGTAGTGTCGGGCCTGAGCTTCGTAGTAAGCTATCTCAAAATCAGAATGCCTATGAAGGTACTCACGATCATAATCATATCTACGTTCTAAACCTCCAATCCTTTCATTTATCAACTCTATACTCTTTCGCTGCAAGGTCAACTCATTCATTAAATCATTCATGGTAGGGGAGCTAGAAGAAGGAAGGTCATAACTAATAGAGGGAACATCTCTACTAGTAGAAGGTTCTTGACTTCTACTCTCAGTTCTCCATTTTTCATGGGATTCATGTCTTTAAATTAGCTTTACTAATGAGTTTCATAAGGTAAATCCATTCTTCATCTCCTCCAGCTTCGACTCCAGAAAGTTGGCAAAGTGCATAAATAAGGCCAGGATGTCCTAGACCTCCACTTTTTTCACTCCTTGCCGTGGTCAATATATTCTTAAAAATGATTCTTCCCACATTTATATTTTTATTATTCTGAATACAAAAATTCAGAATAGCTCTATCTCTTGTTACCTCACAACGGTGGTAGGTTGGTAACAGAGTAGATGAAATAAAATAGTGTCACGCTTTAGATGTGACATTCAACATGGAAGCAGAAAAATTTACCCGTTCTCAATGCTTTATCTTCCACGTTCCTTTCCCATCAGTGAGAAAGTTGATCACATCATTCAGTGGGCCTTCCATCGTACTGAAGGTTTCATAGTGGCAGTTATAAGAGTCTTAGACTTTGTAAAAGGAGTTAATGCGGGCGACACTAAATTCAACATAAAACCCTCGCACTTGAACGATTCCGTCCTCAGAATAAAACACGTTGGCATAAAACTCTTTTACAATATTTGCAGCATATTTATTGGTGGTATAAAAGAAGTTTTCCCACCTCCGTTCGGCAATAACTAGTTCAATTTCCCCTCCCGGACTCTCAAAAACTCTATCTTGTATACATTTCTTTCCTTCAAACATTGAAGTAAACCTTGATTGAGCCTTCGCATTGACGAAGCGAGACTCATCGAACTCAAGTCATCTCTTTTGTACCTCCTTCTCCAATTTCTTGATTCTACAAAGAATCACCAGTGTCTTGTCCGGAACTAAATGTTGAATAGGCAGTGAATTCTGAGATGATTGATCCACAATAATGTCATATCATTTTCATCTTCATAGGCTAGGAATCTCTCAGTTGGGCTCAAAGGCTTCCAAGGTAGAAGTACCTTTTCCCAATTTTCATAGAATACTTGGAACTGATTGCAAATTAAGAAAATTGTAGAAGGGTGCCCAAGCCCATAAATTGATCCATGAACAATCAGGCCCAAAACAGACTTCACAATTATAGATCTAATATCGATCGGCAGTTCCATTTGGATGCAATAATTCATAATAGCACTTTCCTTAGAAACTTTACCGATCCTCATCATCGGTAACAGTTTTGCAGAAATGAAGAAGTGTCGGTGTTTCGAAACGGGATTCAGAAGTGTCGCAGAAAAACTAACATACACATTTTCTCTCATTTCCCAGTCTTCAGTTTCGTCCGTTAAATATTGGTAATTTTCATTCATCTGGTTTCTTGTCGGGACGAAGTTGGAAAAATGGCAGACAGGAACGTTCTCGATCATGTATAATTTATTGATTCGTCCAGGAGTAAAAGTTATCCATCTACCTCGCACATAGATGACTCCATGGTTGATTCCATGCAAATTAACATAAAATTCCTTTACCATAAAAACAACTACGACGGCTGTAGTGTAACACAACACTTCCCATCTTCGCTGCATGATCATTTCTTCAATTGCCATCGAGGGATTATTCAATCCTCAATTTACGAATCCTCGTTCCTTGATTAATCTTTTCTTTGCTAGTACCTTGTTGAAGATTCGTTGCGCTTCCGCATTAATGAACTTTCTCCAATTGAACACTCGCAATCTATGGTTTTCAGGGGAATTGGACGCCATAGGGACAAATTTGGTGGAGTTTCACTTCTTTTTTGGGGAACTATGAACTTATGAATCGAATTTGGGAGTTTAAAAGGGGTAACTCCCACAAAAAATCGCCCATTCAAACTCCAGAAACCGCCATCCTGCCAGTCTCACCATCGGCGACGTCAAGGGTGCCGTCAACGAGCCTTTAGTATTTAATTGCCTGGACTCTTGGGAAAAACCCACCATCGGTGGCGTCGATGGCACCGTCGGCGCCCAAGGCAAAAATTGCACAGTTTCGCTCTGGTCCGAATGCGTTCAAATTTTTCTCTATGGATCCAATTTTTATGATGATTCAAGGGTAAATAAGAGTAGTAGAGTTCAATACTATCATGAAATAATGATAATTTCAAATAAAACTACTATAATCGCAATAAAAATAAAGATAATTATGGGTTACCTCCCATAAAGCGCTTGGTTTAACGTCGTTAGCCCGACCTATTCAGATAATATTCAAGTTGACTGATCATTAAAACCTCTTTAAAAATTGGTCTTTTGCCCTCAAAATACGGTTTTAATCTGTGTCCATTTACTTTAAATCTATTTCCAGTCTTTTGATCATTTCAACAACTCCATAAGTATAAACTTGAGTCACAATAAAGGGTCCTAACCAACGAGACTTCAATTTCCCAGGGAATAATTTCAGCCTTGTATTGTAAAGTAATACTTCTTGTCCTGGTTCAAAGTTCTTCTGGTTAATCTTCCGATCATGCCATAAATTTAGTTTCTTCTTATAAATTCTGTCGTTATCATAAGATTCATTTCTTAATTCTTCCAATTCATTCAATTGTAGTAATCTCTTCTTACCAGCATCTTTCAAATTATAATTGAATTCTTTAATCGCCCAATATGCTTTATGCTTCAATTCCACTGGTGGTGACATGTCTTTCCAAAAATTAGTCTGTAAAGAGTAATTCCAATAGGAGTTTTATAAGCAGACCTGTAAGCCCATAATGTGGTACCCAATCTAGTGGACCAATCTACTCTACTAGGGTTTACAGTCTTCTTAAGTATTTGTTTAATCTCTCTATTAGAAATTTCAACTAACCCACTGGTTTGAGGATGATAGGCACTAGAGATTCTATGAATAATATTAAACTTTTCTGTCAATATCTGAATGTATCTATTCCTAAAATGAGATCCTCCGTCAGTGATAATCATTCTTGGCATTCCGTATCTAGTGAAAATATTTTTCATTAAAAATCTTGAAACATATTTAGTTTCACAACGAGGTAAAACTTGTGCTTCAATCCACTTTGAAACGTAGTGTACTGCAATTAATATGTATAAGTTCACAAATGAAGGAATAAATGGTCCCATGAAATCTAATCCCAAACATCAAAGATCTCAACTCCTAACATAAAATTTAGAGGCATTTCATTCCTTCTAGATATATTGCCTACTCGTTGACATCGATCACAAGTTATCCCAAAATGTCCTCCAAATTCAGAATCATGGCATTTCTAAATGATTAGCTAAGTTTCTTCATATGATACACATCTTCTCATAATAAGATCCTTACATTGTTTATATAAATATGACTCATCCTAAAAATATGCTTTCACATCATGAATGAATTTTCTTTATTGTTGCAGTGTCAGCATAGGTGACATAATATCACTTACAATATAATTGACAATATCAGCTTACCATGGTATTTTCCACTCATTAATATTATAAAGTTGTTCATCAGGGAAACTGTCTGTAATTTCATTGTCAGTGTCAGATAATTCATGATTTTCTAATCTGGACAAATGATCAGCAATTTGATTATCAGTTCCCTTTATATCGATAACCACAAGATCAAATTCTTGCATCAAAAGTATCCATCTAATGAACCTTGGTTTGACATCCTTCTTTTGCATCAGATATTTAATAGTAGAGTGATCAGTGTGCACTATTTAACCCCAATTAAATAAGATATAAATTTGTCTAAAGCATATACAATAGCCAGTAACTCTTTTTCAGTAACAGTATAGTTAATTTAAACATCATTAAGAGTCTTACTAGCGTAGTATATAACCTTAAAAATTTTTTCCTACATTTGTCCAAGAACCACTCTAATAGCATAATCACTAGCATCACACATCAGTTCAAATGATTTCTCACAGTTAGGTGAAAGTATAATAGGGGTTGTGATTAATTTTTTTAATAACTCAAAGGCATATAAACAGTTTTTCAGTGAATTCAAATTTCTTGTCCTTTTCTAAAAGTTAGCATAGAGGTTTAGTAATTTTTGAAAAATCTTTAATAAAACGCTTGTAAAAACCAACATGTCCAAGAAAACTCATAACCTCTCTTACATTAGTAAGAGGTGTTAGTTTAAATATAACTTAAATTTTTGCAGGGTCTGCTTTCATACAATTTTCCAAAATTTTATGCCCTAACATAGTTCCTCCTGCAACCATAAATTGATATTTCTCCCAATTTGTAACTAAATTAATTTTTTCGCAAAACTCTAAAAATTTTTCAAGATAATTTAAGCATGCGTCAAATGATGTTCCAAATACAAAGAAATAATCCATAAATACTTTCAATCCATCATCAATTAACTTACTAAATATAGATATCATACATCTCTGGAATGTTGCAGGTGCATTACATAATCCAAAAGGCATTTTTCGAAAAGCAAAAGTTCCAAAAGGACTAGTAAAATTTATCTTTTCTTGATCCTCAAGAGCAATTAAAATTTGATGGTAACTGGTATATCCATTTAAAAAATAAAAATATTTGTGCACAGCAAGTCTATCTACTATTTGGTCTAAAAATGGTAAAGGGAAATCATCTTTCCTAGTGGCAGTATTTAATTTTCTATAATCAATGCAAATACGCCACCCAGTAACTTGTCTGATAGGTATTAATTCATTATTCTCTTTTGTTTCAATAGTCACTCCTCCTTTCTTAGGAGCACAATGAATTGGAATTATCCGCGCACTATCTGAAATATAATATATAATTCCAGTGTCTAACCATTTCAAAATTTTCTTCTTAACTACTTCTTTCATCATTGGATTTAATCTCTTTTGTGAATCAACTCTTGGTTTATATTATTCTAGTATAATTTTGTGCATACAGATCGAAGGACTGATTCCCTTAATATCAGCTAAGGTCCATGCTTTCTTTTATCTTTTTAATGTATCCAAAAGTCTTTGCTCTTGCAAATCATTTAACTCTGAAGCCTGTGCATACAAATTGAAGGACTGATTCCCTTAATATCAGCTAAGGTCCAACCAAAAGCTTTATTATATCTTTTCAATGTATCTAATAATCTTTGCTCTTGCAAATCATTTAATTCTGAAGATATAATTATATATTTTTAATGTATCTAACAGTCTTTGCTCTTGCAAATCATTTAATTCTGAAGATATAATAATATGTAATGTAAATGAGTCTCCCACAAAAATATACTTCAAGTGGTTAGGCAATATTTTCAACTCAAGTTCAGGTGGTTTTGTAATTGATTCTTATCAGCATTTTCTGTAATATCCAACATCTCAAATCTTTCCTGAACATAATCTAATTCTTCATTTTCTATTTCATCCAAAATAACTTCATCACCATCTTTAAATTTTTCTTTCTCTTCAAAATGCTCTTTAAAATGTTCATTCAATAGGTGTTCACTAATTTCTATGCGAAAACATTTATTATCTCTTTCAACAGCAAGGTATTTCCTAGATTTCACAATGTTAAAAGTCACTTCTTGATCGTTAACTCTCATAGTCAATTCTCCTTTTTGAACATCTCAATAGCTTTTCCAGTAGCTAAAAATGGTCTCCCTAAAATGATAGGTATTTCTTTATCTTCCTTTTCATAGATTTTGCAATGTTAAAAGCCACTTCTTGATCATTAACTCTCATAGTTAATTCTCCTTTTTGAACATCTATCATAGCTTTTCGAGTAGCTAAAAATGGTCTCCCTAAAATGATAGGTATTTTTTTATCTTTCTCCATATCTAAAATAAGGTAGTTAAAAATGCTCTCCCTAAAATGATAGGTATTTCTTTATCTTCCTCCATATCTAAAACAATAACTAAAAACGGTCTCCCTAAAACGATAGATATTTCTTTATCTTCCTCCATATCTAAAATAATGAAATCCACATGAAAGATAAATTTATCAATTAACACATCTTCTATCTTCCTCCATATCTAAAATAATGAAATCCACAGGAAAGATAAATTTGTCCACTTTTACTAACACATCTTCTATAAAGCAATGAAATCCACAGGAAAGATAAATTTATCCACTTTTACTAACACATCTTCTATAACTCCCATAGGTGTTCACTAATTTCCATGCGAAAACATTTATTATCTCTTTCAACAGCAAGGTATTTCCTAGATTTCACAATGTTAAAAGTCACTTCTTGATCGTTAACTCTCATAGTCAATTCTCCTTTTTGAACATCTATCATAGCTTTTCCAATAACTAAAAACGGTCTCCCTAAAATGATAGATATTTCTTTATTTTCCTCCATATCTAAAATAATGAAATCCACAGGAAAGATAAATTTATCAACTTTTACTAACAATTCCTCATTATCTAAAACAATGAAATCCACAGGAAAGATAAATTTGTCCACTTTTACTAACACATCTTCTCTTCCTCCATATCTAAAATAATGAAATCCACAGGAAAGATAAATTTGTCCACTTTTACTAACACATCTTCTATAAAGCAATGAAATCCACAGGAAAGATAAATTTATCCACTTTTACTAACACATCTTCTATAACTCCCATAGGAAAAGTAATTGAACGATCCACAAACTAAAGAGTTACAGAAGTATGTGAGACTTCTCCTAATCCTAATCTTTTGAAAATTGATAGAGCATAAGATTAATGTTGGCTCCCAAATCACATAAAGCTCTTCCATAAAATTTTTCACCGATAACACACGGTATAGTGATGTTGGCTCCCAAGTCACATAAAGCTCTTCCATAAAATTTTTCACATAAGATTAATGCTTGCTCCCAAATCACATAAAGCTCTTCCATAAAATTTTTCACCGATAGCACACGGTATAGTGAAATTTCCAGGATCTTTTAATTTTTCAAGAAGCTTTTTTTGAATAATTGCACTACACTCTTCGTTAAGTGCAACAGTCAGGATCTTTTAATTTTTCAGGAAGCTTTTTCGGAATAATTGCACTACACTCTTCGCTAAGTTTGATTTTTTAATTTTTACGGAAGCTTTTTCTAAATAATTGCACTACACTCTTCACTAAGTGCAACAGTTTCATTATCAGTGAACTTCATTTTCTTGTTCAGAATATCTTTCATAATTTTCACATAATTGGGCATTTGCTCTAGAGCTTCTATGAAGGGAATATTTACCGTTAATTTCTTAAGAATTTCTAAAAACTTAGAAAATTATTTATTTTGTTTGTGTTGCTTCAATCTTTGAGGAAACGGTGGTGAAGGTTTCTCCAAGGTAATTTTCAGTAGTGTAAGTGGATATTCTAATTTTGGGTATTCATGATCATTTTCTTTTTCTATATCCACTTTCTCTTTTTCAGTTTCCATTTCTTTTTGTACTCTTGTTTCCAATTCTTTTCCACTTCGTAATTATATCACTTTGATTTGTTCTTTTCCTTGATCTTTAGGATTTGGTTCGACAGTACTAAGAAAAGTTCCTAATGTTTGGTTACTAAGCGCAGTAGCGATATGCCCTAATTAATTTTCAATATTCTTAATAGCAGTTCCTTGATTTTGTAATTGATTTCCTTGAATTTGAAATTGATTTCCTTGATTCTGCAATTGTTTACCCGTGTTTAATATCAGCTCTTCCATAGACAACTTCTTTTCCTTAATTTGAGTGTTGCTGTTAAATTCTGGAGGATAAGAAGGTCTATAGTTAACATTTCCTTGGTTGGATGATTTTCCTAATGGGTTCACTTTGGATGATAAGAAGGCCTATAATTAACATTTCCTTGATTAGATGAATTTCCTAATGGGTTCACTGGGTTGTTTGCCCATTGTTGATTTGTAGAAGAATTGTTAGGATAAGAAGGTCTATAGTTAGCATTTCCTTTGATAATGAATTTCTTAATGGGTTCACTGGGTTGTTTGCCCATTGTTGATTTGTAGAAGAATTGTTACCTTGGTTGGATGAATTTCCTAATGGGTTCACTTGGTTGTTTGCCCATTGTTGATTTGTAGAAGAATTGTTATAATCCTGGGTTATAATAGTTCGAATATGGGTTGTTGGGTCTATTAATAGCATTTAAGGTTTCATACTAGGTTATAATAGTTCGAATATGGGTTGTTGGGTCTATAATAGCATTTAAGGTTTCATATAAACCAATTGTTGATTTGTAGAAGAATTGTTATTCCAATTAAAATTTTGATGATTCTTCCAACCTGGGTTTATTTGTAGAAGAATTGTTATTCCAATTAAAATTTGGATGATTCTTCCAACCTGGGTTGTAATGGTTTGTAGAAGAATTGTTATTCCAATTAAAATTTGGATGATTCTTCCAACCTGGGTTATAATAACATTGTTGATCTGTAGAAGAATTGTTATTCCAATTAAAATTTGGATGATTCTTCCAACATGGGTTATAATAGTCAAATAATGTTGTTGGCTATTAATAGCATTTAAGGTCTCATATGATGGTTGAACATCCACAAATTGAGGGTTGTTGGGTATTATTATTAATAGCATTTAAGGTTTCATATGAAGATTGAACATCCACAAATTGCCCAGATGAATTTTCTTCCATCATAGGAGGTGTTGAAGAATAAGTGAAGGTTGAACATCCACAAATTGCCCAGATGAATTCTCTTCCATCATAGGACGTGTTGGAGAACTAGGTTATAATAGTTCGAATATGGGTTGTTGGGTCTATAATAGCATTTAAGGTCTCATATGAAAGGGATGAACATCTACAAATTGCTCATATGAATTCTCTTCCATCATAGTAGGTGTTGGAGAATAATTCATTCCATAATGATCTAATTTCTTTGATATTGCAGCAATCTGCGAAGCTAACATTGATA
>JXCR01148858.1:196663-227534 GCA_002079205.1 Phalaenopsis hybrid cultivar
TATAAACGATAGAAGGTGAACCTTCTAAACCCAAAATGATACAAATTCTGGTGTATAAACAAGGTGTATCTAACAAATCACCATCAATAATTCTCTATAGCTCAATTGAACAAGTTTTCTCACAACAACTAGAGATCTCAAAATACCTTTTCTAGCCAATCAGTGAGCTAGTCTATTAACTTCCTTCAAAATGAACTTTCATAAGATGTTAATATGTGATATAACTTTATTTATTCTTTTTAAGTAGTGAATTATTTCCCATGGAGCAGCTTTATTGCCCTCTAAAATTTTAACTAGAAGATTGGAGTCCATTTTCACTTGCACTTAACAATAGTTAAGTGCAGGTGTATAAACAAGGTGTATCTAACAAATCACCATCAATAGTTCTCTATAGCTCAATTGAACAAGTCTTTCTCACAACAACCAGAGAGCTCAAAGTAACTTTTNTAGAAGGTAGAACCTTCTAAACCCAAAATGATACAAATTGTGGTGTATAAACAAGGTGTATCTAACAAATCACCATCAATAATTCTCTATAGCTCAACTGAACAAGTCTTTCTCACAACAACTGGAGAGCTCAAAGTACCTTTTCTAACCAACTAGTGAGCTAGTCTATTACCTTCCTTGAAAATGAACTTCCATAAGATGTTAAATGTGATATAACTTTATTTATTCTTTTTAAGTAGTGCATTATTTCCCATGGAGCTTCTTTATTGCCCTCTAAAATTTTAACTAGAAGATTGTAGTCCATTTTCACCTGCACTTAACAATAGTTAAGTGCAGGTGTATAAACAAGGTGTATCTAACAAATCGCCATCAATAGTTCTCTATAGCTCAATTGAACAAGTCTTTCTCACAACAACCAGAGAGCTCAAAGTAACTTTTCTAGCCAACCAGTGAGCTAGTCTATTACCTTCCCTTAAAATAAACTTCCATAAGATGTTAATATGGGATATAGCTTTATTTATTCTTTTTAAGTAGTGCATTATTTCCCATGGAGCAGCTCTATTGCCCTCTAAAATTTTAACTAGAAGATTGGAGTCCANATATATATATATATATATATATATATATATATATATATATATATATATATATATATATATATATATATATATATATATATATTAAGTCCATATTCATTTCATCAAAACAAGTTTGCTTGTTTTACATATGCAAGCAAATTCTCATGTAATAGGACTTCTAAAGTATGACATGGAAGTATACTAGCAACTATGATTCTAGTAGCATTATCTTCTTTGGCAAGCCAATTTACTGGTTGATTACCTTCCCTTAGTATGAAGCTCCACAAATCAGAATTTTTGCAGATATTAGTTTAATCTTCTTTGTGCGCATACCATGGCTTGTTGGTAGAACATAATCTCTGAAGGTTGTAAGTCCCCTCTGGTCACGGGTCCAAGGAATCTCTATTTGGTTTTTGATCATTTGTAATGACATATAGTCAACCGTTTTGATTCAAAAAATGTGTTTAAACGTCAAAAATAAATATTGTCGGCCCGTCAAACAATTTTTTATTCCCCTGTATTCTACGAGATCTCCCGTTATAAGGTAATTATTAGAGTAGAGATTTAAAAGTTTGGGATCATAAAAAATGGTGCAACAGGATCTGTGGAACAATATTGTGACACATCATATCGTTTTTCAATAATTTCACAATGTTACAATGTGCACTTATGGGTTGCTTGCATATGTAATGATACATGTAGGTCCTAGAATCCTATCATTCATGATTTGAGGGTCGAGTGATGGAATTTGACCAAATTCCAAGCTAGCACTGGTGTGTTGCCCCGACAGTGATGTATATTGAACAACTTAAGTTCAAGAAAATGGGGTTTTACATCAAAAACAGACTCTATCAGCTGGCCGGGACATTTTTCAGGCCCCCACAATCCCTAAGATGACCTGTTATGAGGTATAATGACAAAGATCATGTAATATTAGCTGATTTAAAAATATGGGGCGCCAAAAATGGTGTTGCACAATATGTGGAATAAAGTTGTGACACATCATATCATTTTTTTTTGACAATATCAGAATGTTACTTCGTGCCCTTTCGAGTTGTTTAATTCATTAGGATTGTACTAAATCCCTGTAAACATAAAATTCAAGATTTGAGGTCGAGATGATGGAATTTGATAAATTTTTAAGTTGTGACGGCGTGCTGCCCCAAAAGTGACAATATCCACTGTTTCAATTCAAAAAATATAATTACACGTCAAAACAAAAATATTGTCGGGTCATTAGGGACATTTGTATGTCTCCCGTAGTACTTGAGATGGCTTGTTAGGTGGTAAATCATGGAGGACCTGAAATATTAAAAGATTCCAATGTTATGCGGTGATAAAAAATGGTGAAACACAACATGTGGAACAATATTGCAACACATTAAATCATTTTTAAAAAATTTCAAGATGTTATGTTATGCCCTCACATGCTGTTTAAATAACGTCGCAATACACATAAACCCTAGACACCTAAAAGTCATGATTTCAACACTTAGATGATCGATTTTCACCAAATTTCCAACTTGCACTGGTGCGCTGCTCCGACAAAGATGCATTGTAAACATTTTAGGTTCAAAAAATAGTCTACTTCAAAAAGTGATACTGTCGGCTTGCCGGTACATTTTTCACACCCCAAATGGTGTGCACAATGTGTAATGATGTCGCAATACATCATATCATTTTTTGCAATTTCTTAATATTACTTCATGTCGTTTCAGATTGTTGAAATCATGTAAGGATTCACTAATAACATAATAGTAATAATTTGAGGTTCAGGATGATGGTGTTTGACGTTTTTTCAAGTAGGAGTTTGCACGCTGCCCCTATAGTGATGTATTGTCCGTCATTTCAGGGTTGAGGGTTTTAGTTCAGAGTTTTTAGGATTTAGGGTTGAGGGTTGAGGGTTCAGCCTTTCAGGTTCAGGATTCAGACTTCAGTGTTTAGGGTTCAGGGTTTAAACTTCAGTGTTGAGAGTTGGGTTGGGATTGGGGGTTAGGGGTTCTGGGTTCAGGGTTTAAGTTTCAGGGTTCAAGGTTGGGGGTTGAGGGTTCCGAATTTAGGGTTCAGGGTTTAGGTTCTAGGGTTCAGAGTTTCTAGGTTTTGGATTCCAAGTTCAGGTTTAAGATTTTAGAGTTTTCAGGGTCAGGTTTGAGGGTTCAGGTTTCAAGGTTCACGGTTCCGAGTTTAGGGTTCCGAGTTTAAGGTTGATGGTTCAAGGTTCTGTGTTCAGGATTCAGGGTTGGAGGTTGAGGGTTCAAGGTTTAAGGTTCAGGGTTTGTGGTTGGGGGTTCAGGGTTCACGGTTCAGAGGTTCAAGGTTCAGATTTCATGGTTCATGGTTCAGGGTGCATGGTTAAGGGTTTAGGGTTCAGGGTTCAGGGTTGAGGCTTGAGAGTTGAGGGTTTAGGGGGGGTTTAAGGTTGAGTGCTCAGGGTTCAGAGTTCAGGGTTTAGTGTTCAGTGTTGAGGTTGAGGGTTTAGAATTTGGGGTTGAGGATTGAATATTGAGGGTTGAGAGTTCAGGATTCAGGGTTGGGGGTTGAGGACTAGGGGTTCAAGGTTGGGGGTTCAGGGTGGGGTTAAGGGTTGAGGGTTGTTGACCTCACTTTTGGTTGAGGTTTAGTTTTTCTTCTTTAGTAGCCTAGGGTTTAGCCATAGGGTTTTCCTGATGACTATTCCTAGAAAACTAGAAAAAGAACCCTCACCACTAGAAATTCTAAATTACTCTTTGCTCAATTTGAAGTTTCACATATTGGTCCTAACCTCTAGCACTTAGTAGGTGGGGTCAGTATGGAGGATCTCAAGGAGAGTCCCTATAGGACTGCTTGACCTTAGGGCTGACCTTGGGTGTTCTTCTGGAGCTAGTTCGCTCACTTGCACTCACTACCACCTATATTCACTTGCAGACTTAAACCCAGATTTGTTGACTTTGATCCCTTGATCTTTCGGGAGGCTCATGTAGTTGGTCCCCTAAACCCACTAGCCCTAGGCGAGGGTTTAGCTAGGACCAGTACATAGAGGACCCAGATGGGTATTTCATTGGTCCATAGCTCATACATAGTGGTTGGCACCTCAATTCTACCAAAATATCCAACTTGGTCTTTTGCACCCAAATCTACCAAAATTACCTAAATACCCCCAAACCCTAAATTTAGCCAAAATTTTTAAATTCACCCAAAATACCCAAATTTGTTCAAAAATCATTTCAAATCATTTTAAATTATCCAAATTGCCCAAAACATCACAAATATCCCAAAATTACCAAAATACCCTCAAATTTGCCAAAATTACAAAAAATACCTTTCGTGGCCCAAACTTTCCCAAAACAACCAAAATCACTTCAAATGTCTCCAAAACCAATTTGAACCCTTTAATTGAACCCAATTTAGCCAACTTGACCATTTTGACCAAAACCCCCAAATTGCCTTTAAAGGCCCAATTTCTCCAAATTTATCCCAAATGTCCATCAATTTTACCCCAATCCTCTCCAATTTCAATTCTAAACTCAAATTCATCTTTCATATGATTAATCTAAACCAAATCTAAGCCTCATTGATCCATTCTTTGAGCTCAATTTTGTTTCAAATTAAATCCCCAATTTTGACCCTATGACTTAACCCCACCAAATTGAACCTCATAACCTACTCAATTAGCCCAAATTTGAATCCTAAACTCTTCATAATAATCCTACACATCAAATTGGACCTTCAATTGGCCTTGATCAAGCCTCAATTTCACTCAATTTCAACCCACATTCAAAATCTCCAAATTTGCCCCAAATTGGCTGTCCCCAAATTCCACTCAATTGAATGCCCTAACCACAAAATTGGCACCCAATTTATGTTAAAAACTCTTTATGACATTCCCCTAGACCATTTTGAGCCATCAATTTGGACCTAGCTCAACCTAAACCCAAGTCTAACCCAACACCCCCAAATTGACCAAATGCCCAAAATCTCTCTAGTTGAACCTCCAAATCAATTCAAAATCACTCCAAACCTTTTCAAAACCTCTTCTGACAATCATCTACACCAAGTTGATCAATCAATTGAGCTTAATAGCATGACTAGGTCAACCCAAAACCCACATCAAGCCACTTGACCCTTTCACTAAAATTGACTTAATAAAACCAAATTGATCAACCAAGGACCCCCACAGCCACTAAGCTCCTACTTTGGAACAGGCTGAACCACCCTAAATCCACCCAAGTGAGCTATGGACTAATGGGTCCCTAAATTAAAGGATTTCATCCCATTTTTGGGTCTTAACCAAGAAATCTCCTCTTGTCATGCCAAACCATTAAAGGTTAATCATAATTAACCCTCCCACTTGATCACCTGACCATCTGACCATCTCCTCTACTCTGGCCAACCACCCTACTCACTGGAAAATGCCAAAATTGAGAGAAAGCTTATTACACCCACTGATCCAAGCTCAACCCCAATTGAACTTATCCAAGCTGTCCAACCCCAATTGCTCTTTGGAGCTTTTCTGTCATCCACATAAGCAACTTATTGCACCCACTGATTGGCCCTCAGCTTCACCTGAAAACCATGGATTTAGATTGATCTCTCCACTGCCAAGGAATAGAGTGCTTGAAACCATGGGAAAACTCTATAAAAACCTCATAAGAGCCTCTTCAAACCATCCCAAGTGCAATCCCCTTGCTCTCAACCACTCCACAGAGCTAATTTCTTCACTGAAATTTGCCCTAAAACCAGGAAAGATCTCTCTACTCCACCACAGTTAACCAAACTTCAATTAATTGTGCACACACCATCTCCACAGTGAAAGAAGTTGATTCCTCATAAAAACCCCCCTTTAAAACAGCCTCTAGGATAGCTTTAGACCAACACCTGAAACTGAGTTTGATCAAAAACATATTTAGACAATTCACCAGGGCACAAGAATTCCTCTAGAGGTTCGTTGGACCCAAACGAAACTACCAAAACCATATGATTAAGGCCTCCCCTCTCAGACAAAGATATTGAACCTCAACCCTAATTCGAGCCTTTTTTTATTCATCATATGTATTTACTATATTTCATACCATATATACCGTAAGTATATGTTTTTCTTTAGTAGATGAAGGTTTAAAAACAAACCCCATGCAATTTGGTTGATCCTAGGCGAATATCTTAAGGTTTTAGTGTGAACGTCTTATGGGATAGGTTACTTGGGGACAATAACGGGGAGTCGTCTAATCATGCGTGTCTCCAACAGGTAGAGGAGATCGAGTCATACATCTTCTTGGTGAGTGAACCGCAGGCCCCGTGGCAGCTGAAGTGGATGGCAACGATAAATGGGAGTGTGCCACATGTGAGTTCAGAGTCGACGTAGGTTGAGTTGGTGCCGCGTAGGATTAGTAGAAAAATATGGAATTTTGAATTATTTTAAATGCGTGAATTTCAAAAATCCATATCTNAGTTTAACCCTTGGTTAGCCACCTTAACCCAAGCCAAAAGCCCAAACCCATGAGCCCCCACATGGTTAAAACCCAAACTCATGCCAAGAGGCCACCTCAGCCCAAATTGAGCTGAGAGCTCCTCTGCTTGACACCTAAGCAGTGAGGCTAACCCCTCAATTGGCCAGCCAAGCCACCACATAGCCATTTTCTATAAAATCCACCCCACGACCATGAATAGTGGTGTGGTAAAAAAAATTTCACCAAGGCCTTCCAAACCTCTCTGAGAACCTCCCTGAGAGACCCTTAGCACATTACAATCCATTTCCCCCTCTCAATTCTACCACAGAAAGCCAATTTTGTCCTTGCCCGAAACCAGGACAAATCTCAATCCCATCCTACACAGCACCAAATTCCAAATTAATTGGCCCTACACCTTCACAACAGAGAAAGAAGACAAACCCCCATCAATTCCCCCTCGCGAAAGAAGCCAAACCCCCATCAATTCCCCCTCTGAAATAGCCTCTACCATAGCTCTCAACCATGGTTTTGATCAAAAACATACATAGGATTTACACCAGGGCCAGAGGCTTCATCCCTAAGCTCTTTGGGACCTAACAAAGGTGTGAAGAATCTCTGATTGAGGCTAAACCTCTCGGAGCAAAGGTATAACCTCACTNCCCAGTCAGCCCGCAGTTTAAATAGATAAATAGGATATTTAAAAATTTCAGAAAATAGCTCCTAAACTTCAAAAATTCATATCTTTGCATAGAAAATTCATAAAAATAAAATAAAAATATCCTCTTGCTAAGTGAACAGAGGAGAACCATGTGAAATTATTTTCACATTAATTTGATGCATAGATTATTTATAAAAAATAAATTAGGGTTAAGGGTTTTTCAATTCTCCATTCATGTTGAATTACCACCTTGATCCTAAAATTTTATATGTTATAGCCTCTGTTTAGATGCACAATTTGAATATTTTTCCAAAGACATAGGACATCTCTAGACAGAGATCTTAATTTTCTAAGTTTTTATGTATTTTCTGTTCAAATAATTATAGCAATTGCATGTGCTTTAGAAAATTCTACAAATATTCATGTGAGTTCCCTATGGCCAGAGTAGTAATGTGCTTTAGAAAATTCTACAAATATTCATGTGATCTCCCTATGGTCAGAGTAGTCTTAGGAAAAGGTTTAGAAAACTCTACAAATATTTATGTGAGTTCCTTATGGCTAGAGTAGTCTTAGGAAATAATTTTATGATTTTTAAAAATCAAAACATCACTATTTTGAGCAATCCCAATTTGCTTAAAACATTTAATTTGGAAAATATAAAGATTAAAATTATTTGATTTTTGTTCTCCACTGTGATTTATAAGTCAGAGAATTCACAATAAAAATTTCAAAAGATTTTGAAATCATTTAATATTTTTAATTGATTTTTAAAGATCATTATCAAATTGAANATTGAAATTTTGAGGGTTTATTCCTCATCACAGAGGCTATGCCCTCTGATTTTTACAAGGTCAGAGGACATCTCAGTGCTTCTAGCCCTAATTTTCAAGCTAGGGTGGCTATTTTGGCTTATTTTAATTCTATAAATCAAAAAATCATTTGAAAAATTATAGAAATAATTTTAGTGGGTTTCCTATGGTCAGAAAAGTCTAGGAAAAAATATCATGATGTCTTGAATTATCTTATAAATTTCTATAATTAATTAAATGTAAATATATTGCATTAATTTATGTGAATTATATACTTATCAAAAATTGACAAAATCAATCCCACATTCTTCATAAAAGTGATGTTTATCAACTCTAAAAAATTGAAAATTATTTGATTAAGTTCAAGTATTAAAGTTGATTTTCTAAGGAACCTTGTATTTCTGTACAAAAATAATTATATTAAATTAAATACGCTTGGGAAAATTATGAAAAGAGGTTTTTTGAGTTCCTTGTAATCAGAGGTACTTAGGAAAAATAAAAATTATTTTTAGAAAAATACTTAATTTTTTAGCTTTATTTTGAATTTAAAAATAATTAAAAATCCTAAAAATATCAAAATATTTCAAAATATTCCTAATGGTATCCTGATCACTTGGGACTCATTAAAGTATTTTTTCTAATTTTCCTAAATTAAAATAAAATTTAAAAGCTTAAAAAAATGAATTTTCTTTCTTTTTCCCATTAAAATAATTATAATGATTAAATTAAAAATCATAAAAATACAAAATTTGATTCTCTAAATTTTTTAAACTCAGAGGAGTCTAATGAAAATATAAAAATAATTTTGATAATTAAAACATTAATTTTCATTTAATTAAACCATTGAAACTTTTTAATAATTGAATAATAATAATAATAATAATTTAATTCAAAAATTCATTAAATTTTGTATAAGTATTTCTCTGACCTAGGAAAAATTTTCTCATAATTAAAAACTTTATCTTGGAAAGTTAATTAAATCAATTTCTAAAAAAAATTCCTATTTTCTAGGTTTAAATAAATATTTAAATTAAATTAAATTTTGAGAAGTCTACATATTCTCCTGTAACATTATAATTACCTCATGGATATGATACTCTCAACCCCCAAAGTCAATTGAGTTGTGGTTAATGAGTTATGAGGTGAAGTGTCCCAAGGGCAAAATAATCATTTTAGAAAATTTAGGATTAACCAAGGGAAAATGGGTAATTTTGATCTTAATAAACATGTTTGGATGATTGAAATACAATGAGATTAAAAGGTAAAGACTCACTCACCACCCTTACACAACATCAACAAAATCATAATTCTCCTAATCTTCATGACTTGGAAGTCAACTAAGATCAAATGATTCTTAAGTGATGGGCTTAAGCTAGAAAGATGATAGTTTACTTTTCTTAAGCCCAAAGTTGAGGATGATTTTGACTATTTGATAAGAATACATATCACATAAATCAAAGCTTTGATAGTCATCATTCTACCTATCATGATTATTAAAGGCTTAGTAGTGACCTAAGCTCATTGTCTAAATTCAATTGATTGGATTTAGAAGATAGCATGATTGGTGATTAATACCTTTAAACACTACAAGTCTAACCTTAATTGTGGACACCACAATCTTAAATGACTTAAACTTGCCTTAGGGGCACCCACTCACATAACTTTTAAATGAAACATCAACTGATTACTTGGTTATCCTATCCTCGGGATAATTCAATTGCCAAGTTTCACTGAGCAATGGGGTAGTCACACTTCAACTTCAGATGATTAATGGAACAATATTATATGTCCAAAATGAACTTGCAATATTTCAAGAGATCTTCAAGATGGTCCGGATCATGCCTCTATCATTTTTGAAATCTATTGGACATTCTGAAGGAAAATTGAACTTTTCATATTTTATTCTAAAACCATCTTCTAGGATCTTCTGAGATTCAATAAAATCATAACTTGGGAATTGGTAGTTAAGCCTTCATCTACTCTTGCAATTTAAATTCCTTGCAAAATTATATACATGTTTTGCGAATACTAACATTTCAGGTGGTGGAACGAGAATAATCGACAGGTACACTTTTTGCATTTACCTTTCTGTACTTCTTGTCTCGAGCATGCATGTTAAATAACGATGTCACCCTGCATGAAAACTAAAACTGTCAGGATAGCCGTAAAACAAAAACCAAACAAAAATTAACCAAGAAAAATTTCACCGCCACAACGTTCAGAATATAAGACATCTCAAAATTTAATCACAAACATTACAAAACAACAACTGCAACTAAATTAAGGCGTCTCTGTCAGATAATCATGAATCCCTCGAAGAAGGTAACCTACGATTGCTAACGAGATTTCCTATGGTCTAAATGAAAGTATGAAACTCATTGAGTTGAGTTTAGTAAATTCATTTGGACTAAGTAAATCTGAAAGAAAATAGTGGTACCGGAACGAGGGAACAGTAGGATCCTAGCCAGTGTCGCTCTAATCAACTTTAATATGCCCTATAATATTTAAAGAACCATAACCATAGGAACATTTGATTTGGCATTATATCCCGACACATTAGAAAACTTAAACTCGTCATGACGAGGAGCTTGGAGCTAGCATTGTGGGCAGCATGGTCATCTTCATCAGCAAGAGGGTCTACAACAACATACCACTCCTTAGAATTAAACAACAAGCCATATGACTTCGAGGTTGTTTGCTTATGGAACACAAATCCTCAACTTATCTTTAGACCTTTTGTATAACTATGTTGTGTAATATAAGCCCTAACTCATTTTAAGATTTTGAGGTTGTCGTTCATCACGACCTAAATTCTCACATCTTCCTGACCATTTATGTGATCATTTCACATGAATGCAAACCCTAAACAAATAAAATTGACATGATGAAATATTCAAATATTTCTCTCCAAAACTGAAATCAAATATTAGGATAGCTTGGGAAGTCACCGAAGTTCTCATGATTTGTGACATCCCATAATTCTTTCTCCTTTGAACTCTGCAACAAAATGTTCCAAATTTGAGTTATTCCCCTTTCACACCTCTTTGTTTGATTTCGTTGAAAAGTCTTATTCTTTTGACCTCCTTGAAGATAATATTTTATAATTTTTATCTAGAGTTTTTTTGAGTGATTTCGATCATTTAAGATGTAATTAACTATATGAGCTTGCCTATATAGGAAGCTTTTCCGAACCCAACTTAATATAAAACCTATTAAACTCTTTGTATTAAATAGGGGAACTTGTCGGCTTATAAACAAAATGGTTTAGCAGACCAAACAGATGTCATATATTTCTTAGTTTAATTGATTTAGCCTCACTCTCAAGTATTGTGTTTATCTTTCAGGATAGTTACATGGTTTGAGGTATAATGCTCTTTCATTTATACTATGAAATATAGAGGGTTGATTTGATTTCATGTTTTCTAAACTATATTTACTTATATGTAAATTAAATATCTTTCCGAAGTGGGTGACAGAATTCCGATTTCGGCAGTCGACAGCTTCCAACGAGCAACTTCACAACCAAAATAGTACTGACAAGGGTTCAGGAAGGTTGACAGTTTAGGGTTCTGGGTTCAGGATTCATGGTTTAGAGTTCATGGTTTAGGTTTCAGGGTTTAGGTTTTTAATGTTTAGGGTTTAGAGTTTAGGGTTCAGGGTTCAGAGTTCAATATTTAGGGTTCAGGGTTCAGAGTTCAATATTTAGGGTTCAGTGTTAAGGGTTCAGGGTTAGAGGTTCAAAGTTCAGGTTCAGGGTTTGGGTTTCAATGTTCAAGGCTAGGGGTTTAGGATTTTAGGTTTTGGGTTCTAGACTGGGGGTTCAGGGTTGGAAATTTTACGGTTTAGAGTTTTGGATTTAGGGTTCCAGGTTCAGTGTTAAGGGTTTAAGATTTTTAGGATCAGTGTTAAGGGTTCAGGGTTCAGGGTTCAGGGTTCAAGGTTCTAGTTTCAGGGTTTTTAGCATTTAGGGTTCCAGGTTCAGAGTTGATGGTTCAAGGTTCAAGGTTCAAGATACAAGAGTGGGGGTTGGGGTTGAGGGTTGAGGGTTCAGAGTTGGGGGTTCAAGGTGTCGTGTTAAGGGTTTTATGGTTCAGGGTTCAAGGTTTAGAGTTGAGGTTTGAGGGTTCAAGGTTAATGGTTCAAGATTCAGAGGGATTGAAGATTGAGGGTTGAGGTTGAGGGTTGAGGTTTAGAGTTGAGAGTTCAGGGTTGAGGGTTGAGGGTTTATGGCTCAGGGTTCAGGGTTCATGGTACAATGTTCAGGGTTGAGAGTTGGAGGTTGGGGTTTCAGGGTTCAGGGNGTTCTTGTGTTCATCCTTCGGGATATATATACAAGATTTGAGGTAAATTGCTCTTTCATCTAAACTATGAAAATTATGGAGTCAGTTTGACTTCATTAGGATTTGAGGTAAAGCGCTCTTTCATCTAAACTATGAAAATTATGAAGTCAGTTTGACTTCATCTTTTTCAAAACCCAACTTTTAAACGTCCTTTCGAAGCGGGCAACGAGATTTCAAGTCTGATGACTGACAGCTTCTTACGGGTAAACCCCACACCAAAAATAGTGCCGACAACCCCCTAATTGCCTTGAAAGGCCCAATTTCCCCAAATTTATCCCAAATGTCCATCAATTTTACCCCAATCCTCTCCAATTTCAATTCTAAACTCAACTTCATCTTTCATATGATTAATCCAAACCAAATCTAAGCCTAATTGATCCATGCTTTGAGCTAAATTTTGTTCCAAATTAAATCCCCAATTTTAACCCTATGACTTAACCCCACCCAATTGAACCTCATAACCAACTCAATTAGCCCCAATTTGAATCCTAAACTCTTCATAATAATCCTACACATCAAATTGGACCTTCAATTGGCCTTGATCAAGCCTCAATTTCACTCAATTTCAACCCACATTCAAAATCTCCAAATTTGCCCCAAATTGGCTGTCCCCAAATTCCAATCAATTGAATGCCCTAACCACAAAAATTGACACCCAATTTATGTTGAAAACTCTTTATGACATTCCCCTAGACCATTTTGAGCCATGAATTTGGACCTAGCTCAACCTAAACCCAAGTCTAACCCAACACCCCAAATTGACCAAATGCCCAAAATCCCACTAATTGAACCTCCAAATCAATTCAAAATCACTCCAAACCTTTTCAAAACCTCTTGTGACAATCATCTACACCAAGTTGATCAATCAATTGAGCTTAATAGCATGACTAGCTCAACCCAAAACCCACATCAAGCCACTTAACCCTTTCACTAAAATTGACTTAATCAAACCAAGTTGATCAACCAAGGACCCCCACAGCCACTAAGCTCCTCCTTTGGACCAGGCTGAACCACCCTAAATCCACCCAAGTGAGCTATGGACTAATGGGTCCCTAAATTAAAGGATTTCATCCCATTTTTGGGTCTTAACCAAGAAATCTCCTCCATCATGCCAAACCATTAAAGGTTAATCATAATTAACCCTCCCACTGGATCACCTGACCATCTGACCATCTCCTCTACTCTGATCAACCACTCTACTCACTGGAAAATGCCAAAACTGAGAGAAAGCTTATTGCACCCACTGATCCAAGGTATCCAAGCTCAACCCCAATTGAACTTATCCAAGCTGTCCAACCCCAACTTCTCTTTGGAGCTCTTCTGCCATCCACATAAGCAGCTTATTGCACCCTCTGATTGGCCCTGAGCTTCACCAAGCAGACATGGATTTAAATTGATCTCTCCACTGCCAAGGAATAGAGTGCTTGAAACCATGAGAAAACTCTGCCAAACCTCACAAGAGCCTCTCCAAACCATCCCAAGTGCAATCCCCTTGCTCTCAGCCACTCATAGCCACTCCACAGAGCTAATTTCTTCACTGAAATTTGCCCTAAAACTAGGAAAGATCTCTCTACTCCACCACAGTGAACCAAACTTCAATTAATTGTGCACACACCATCTCCACAGTGAAAGAAGTTGATTCCTCATAAAAACCACCTTTGAAACAGCCTCTAAGATAGCTTTAAACCAACACCTGAAATTGAGTTTGATCAAAAACATATTTAGACAATTCACCAGGGTACAAGACTTCATCTAGAGGTTCGTTGGACCCAAACGATGCTACCAAAACCATCTGGTTGAGGCCTACCCTCTCAGACAAAGATATTGAACCTCAACCCTAATTCGAGCCTTTTTTGATTCATTATACATATTTACTATATTTCATACCGTATATAACGTATGTATAGGTTCTTCTTTAGTAGATGAAGGTTCAGACACAAACCCCATGCGATTTGGTTGATCCTAGGCAAAGATCTTAAGGTTTTAGTGTGAACGTCTTACGAGATAGGTCACTTGGGGACAATAACGGGGAGTCGTCTGATCGCGTGTGTATCCAACAGGTGGAGGAGATCAAGCCAGACATATTCTTGGTGAGTGAACCGCGGGCCGCGTGGCAGCTGAAGTGGATGGCGACAATAAATGGGAGTGTGCCGCATGTGAGTTTGGAGCCAACGTAGGTTGAGTTGGTGTCGCGTAGGATTAGTAGAAAAATATGGAATTTTGAATTATTTTAAATGTGTGAACTTCAAAAATCCATATCTTTCTCTAGAAAAATCATAAAAAAAAGAAAAATACCCACTTGCTCGGTGAACAAAGGAGAATAATGGAGATTAAAAATAAAAATTATTTTATTATTCCCTAATTTTTAATGAATTAAATACCCTCTGGAGTATTTTAATTCATTATGATCGAACATTGCTCACCATGAATTGAAATTTTAAGAGTTTATTCCTCATCACAGAGGCTATGTCCTCTGATTTTTACAAGGTCAGAGGACATCTCAGTGCTTCTAGCCCTAATTTTCAAGCTAGGGTGGCCATTTTGGCTTATTTTAATTCTATAAATCAAAAAATCATTTGGAAAATTATAGAAATAATTTTAGTGGGTTTTCTATGGTCAGAAAAGTCTAGCAAAAAATATCATGATGCTTGAATTATCTTATAAATTTTTATAATTAATTAAATGTAAATATATTGTGTTAATTTATGTGAATTATATACTTACCAAAAATTGACAAAATCAATCCCACATTATTCATAAAAGTGATGTTTATCAACTGTAAAAATTTGAAAATTATTTGATTAAGTTCAAGTATTAAAGTTGATTTTCTAAGGAACCTTGTATTTCTGTACAAAAATAATTATATTAAATTAAATACACTTTGGAAAATTATGAAAAGAGGTTTTCTGAGTTCCTTGTAATCAGAGGTACTTAGGAAAAATAAAAAATTATTTTTAGAAAACTACTTAATTTTTTAGCGTTATTTTGAATTTAAAAATAATTAAAAATAATTAAAAATCCTAAAAATATCAAAATATTTCAAAATATTCCTAATGGTATCCTGATCACTTGGGACTCATTAAAGTATTTTTCCTAATTTTACTAAAATAAAATAAAATTTAAAAGTTTAAAAAAATGAATTTTCTTTCTTTTTCCCATTAAAATAATTATAATGATTAAATTAAAAATCATAAAAATACAAAATTTGATTCTCTGAATTTTCTAAACTCAAAGGTGTCTAATGAAAATATAAAAATAATTTTAATAATTAAAACAATAATTTTCATTTAATTAAACCATTGAAACTTTTTTATAATTGAATAATAATAATAATAATTTAATTCAAAAATTCATGAAATTTTGTATAAGTATTTCTCTGACCTAGGGAAAATTTTCTCATAATTAAAAACTTTATCTTGGAAAGTTAATTAAATTAATTTCTAAAAAAAATGCCTATTTTCTAGGTTTAAATAAATATTTAAATTAAATTAAATTTTGAGAAGTCTACATATTCTCCTGTAACATTATAATTACCTCATAGATATGATACTCTCAACCCCCAAAGTCATTTGAGTTGAGGTTAATGAGTTATAAGGTGAAGTGTCCCAAGGGAAAAATAGTCATTTTAGAAAATTTAGGATTAACCAAGGAAAAATGGGTAATTTTGATCTTAATAAACATGTTTGGATGATTGAAACACAATGAGATTAAAAGGTAAAGACTCACTCACCACCCTTACACAACATCAACAAAATCATAGTTCTCCTAATTTTCATGACTTGGAAGTCAACTAAGATCAAATGATTCTTAAGTGATGGGCTTAAGCTGGAAAGATGATAGTTTACTTTTCTTAAGCCTAAAGTTGAGGATGATTTTGACTATTTGATCAGAATACATATCACATAAATCAAAACTTTGATAATCATCATTCCACCTATCATGATTATTAAAGGCTTAGTAGTGACCTAGGCTCAATTTCTAAATTCAATTGATTGGATTTAGAAGATAGCATGATTGGTGATTAACACCTTTAAACACTACAAGCATAACCTTAATTGTAGACACCACAATCTTAAATGACTTAAACTTGCCTTAGGGGCACCCACTCACATAACTTTTAAATGAAACATCAACTGATTACTTGGTTATCCTATCCTCGGGATAATTCAATTGCCAAGTTTCACTGAGCAATGGGGTAGTCACACTTCAACTTCAGATGATTAATGGAACAATATTATATGTCCAAAATGAACTTGGAATATTTTAAGAGATCTTCAAGATGGTCCGGGTCATGCCTCTAGCATTTTTGAAATCTATTGGACATTCTGAAGGAAAATTGAACTTTTCATATTTTATTCTAAAATCATCTTCTAGGACCTTCTGAGATTCAATAAAATCACAACTTGGGGATTGGTAGTTAAACCTTCATCCACTCTTGCAATTTAAATTCCTTGCAAAATTATATACATGTTTTGCGAATACTAACCTTTCAGGTGGTGGAACGAGAATAATCGACATGTACATTTTTTACATTTATCTTTCTGTACTTCTTGTCTCGAGCTTGCATGTTAAATAACAATGTCACCCTGCATGAAAACTAAAATTGCTAGGATAGCCGTAAAACAAAAACCAAACTAAAATTAACCAAGAAAAAATTCACCGCCACAATGTTCAGAATATAAGACAACTCAAAATTTAATCACAAACATTACAAAACAACAATTACAACTAAATTAAGACGTCTCTGTCAGATGATCAGGAATCCCTCAAAGAAGGTAACCTACGATTGCTAACGACATTTCCTACAGTATAAGTGAAAGTATGAAACTCATTGAGTTGAGTTTAGTAAATTCATTTAGACTAAGTAAGTCTGAAAGAAAATAGTGGTACCGGAACGAGGGAACAGTAGAATCCTAGCCGGTGTCTCTCTAATCAACTTTAATATGCCCTATAATATTTAAAGAACCATAACCATAGGAACATTTGATTTGACATTATATCCCGACACATTAGAAAAACTTAAACTCGTCATGACGAGGAGCTTGGAGCTAGCATTGTGGGCAGCATGGTCATCTTCATCAGCAAGAGGGTCTACAACAACATACCACTCCTTAGAATTAAACAACAAGCCATATGACTTCGAGGTTGTTTGCATATGGAACACAAATCCTCAACTTATCTTTAGACATTTTGTATAACTCTGTTGTATAATATAAGCCTTAACTCATCTTAAGATTTTGAGGTTGTCGTTCGTCACGACCTAAATTCTCATGTTTTCCAGACCATTTATGTGATCATTTCACATGAATGCAAACCCTAAACAAATAAAATTGACATGATGAAATATTCAAATATTTCTCTCTAAAACTGAAACAAAATATTAGGATAGCTTGGGAAGTCACCGAAGTTCTTCTCATGATCTGTGACACCCCGTAGTTCTTTCTCCTTTGAACTCTACAACAAAATGTTCCAAATTTGAGTCATTCCCCTTTCACACCTCTTTGCCTGATTTCGTTGAAAAGTCATATCCTTTTGACCTCCTTGAAGATAATATTTTCTAATTTTTATCGAGAATTTTCTTGAGTGATTTCGGTTATTTAAGATGTAATTAACTATATGAACTTGCCTATATAGGAAGCTTTTTCGAACCCAGCTTAATATAAACCCTATTAAACTCTTCGTATTAAATAGGGGAACTTGTCGGCTTATAAACAAAATGATTTAGCAGACCAAATGGATGTCATATATTTCTTAATTTAATTTATCAAGCCCCACCCTCAAGTATTGTGTTTATCTTTCAGGATAGTTACATGGTTTGAGGTATAATACTCTTTCATTTAAACTATGAAATATAGAGGGTTGATTTGATTTCATGTTTTCTAAGCTATATTTACATATATGTAAATTAAATGTCTTTCCAAAGCGGGTGACAGAATTCCGATTTCGGCAGCCGACAGCTTCCAATGAGCAACTTCACAACCAAAATAGTACTGACAAGGGTTCAGGAAGGTTGACAGTTTAGGGTTCTGGGTTCAGGATTCAAGGTTTAGAGTTCATGGTTTAGGTTTTCAATGTTTAGGGTTAGGGTTCAGGGTTCAGGGTTTAGGGTTCAATATTTAGGGTTCAGTGTTAAGGGTTCAGGGTTAAGGGTTTAGAGTTTAGGGTTAGGGGTTTAGAGTTCAGGGTTCAGGGTTTGGGTTTCAATGTTCAAGGCTAGGGGCTTAGGATTTTAGGTTTTGGTTTCTGGATTGGGGGTTCAGGGTTGGAAATTTTACGGTTTAGAGTTTTGGATTTAGGGTTCCAGGTTTAGTGTTAAGGTTTTAAGGTTTTTAGGATCAGTGTTAAGGGTTCAGGGTTTAGGGTTTAGAGTTAAAGGTTCCGGGTTTAAGGTTCTAGTTTCAGGGTTTTTAGCATTCAGGGTTCCAGGTTCCGAGTTGATGGTTCAGGGTTCAAGGTTCCAGGTTCAGGATACAGGAGTGGGGGTTGGGGTTGAGGGTTCAGAGTTAGGGGTTCAAGGTGTCGTGTTAAGGGTTTTATCGTTCAGAGTTCAAGGTTTAGAGTTGAGGTTTGGGGGTTCAAGGTTAATGGTTCATGATTCAGGGGGATTGAAGGTTCAGGGTTGAGGTTGAGGGTTGAGGTTTAGGGTTGAGAGTTCAGGGTTGAGGGTTAAGGGTTTAGGGTTCAGGGTTCAGGGTTCAGGGTTTAGGGTTCATGGTACAATGTTCAGGGTTGAGAGTTGGGGGTTGGGGTTTCAGGGTTCAGGGTCCAGTGTTCAAGGATGAGGGTTGCAGTCAAGGTTTGGGGTTGAGGTTTCAGGGTTGGGGGGTTCAAGGTTGGGGGTTGTTGGTTCAAGGTTCAGGGTTCAGGGTTGAGGTTTGGGGGTTCAAGGTTCCTGGTTGAGGATTGAGAGTTCAAGGTTCGGGGNTAAGGTTGGGGGTTGTTGGTTCAGGGTTCAGGGTTGAGGTTTGGGGATTCAAGGTTCCTGGTTGAGGATTGAGAGTTCAAGGTTCGGGGTTCGGGGTTTAGGGTTCCGAGTTTGGGGTTNCAGGGTTTTTAGCATCTAGGGTTCCAGGTTCAGAGGTGATGGTTCAGGGTTCAAGGTTCCAGGTTCACGATACAGGAGTGGGGGTTGGGGTTGAGGGTTGAGGGTTCAGAGTTGGGGGTTCAAGGTGTCGTGTTAAGGGTTTTATGGTTCAGGGTTGAAGATTTAGAGTTGAGGTTTGGGGGTTCAAGGTTAATGGTTCAAGATTCAGGCGGATTGAAGGTTGAGGGTTGAGGTTGAGGGTTGAGGTTTAGGGTTGAGAGTTCAGGGTTGAGGGTTGAGGGTTTAGGGCTCAGGGTTCAGGGTTCATGGTACAATGTTCAGGGTTGAGAGTTGGAGGTTGGGGTTTCAGGGTTCAGGGNTAGAGTTTTTAGCATTTAGGGTTCCAGGTTCAGAGTTGATGGTTCAGGGTTCAAGGTTCCAGGTTCAAGATACAGGAGTGGGGGTTGGGGTTGAGGGTTGAGGGTTCAGAGTTGGGGGTTCAAGGTGTCGTGTTAAGGGTTTTATGGTTCAGGGTTCAAGGTTTAGAGTTGAGGTTTGGGGGTTCAAGGTTAATGGTTCAAGATTCAGGGGGATTGAAGGTTGAGGGTTGAGGTTGAGGGTTGAGGTTTAAGGTTGAGAGTTCAGGGTTGAGGGTTGAGGGTTTAGGGCTCAGGGTTCAGGGTTCATGGTACAATGTTCAGGGTTGAGAGTTGGAGGTTGGGGTTTCAGGGTTCAGGGTTCAGGGTCCAGTGTTCAAGGTTTGGGGTTGAGGTTTCAAGGTTGGGGGGTTCAAGGTTGGGGGTTGTTGGTTCAGGGTTCAGGGTTGAGGTTTGGGGGTTCAAGGTTCCTGGTTGAGGATTGAGAGTTCAAGGTTCGGGGTTCGGGGTTTAGGGTTTCGAGTTTGGGGTTCAGGGTTCGGGGTTCGGGGTTAGGTTTTCAAGGTTAAGAGTTGGGGGTTGAGGGTGCAGGGTTCAAGGTTCAGGGTTCAGTGTTCTGGGTTGGTGGTTCAGGGTTGAGTGTTCTGGGTTGGGGGTTCAGGGTTTCGGGTTGAAGGCTTAGGCTATTTAGGGTCAGGGTTGAGGGTTGAGGGTTCAAGATTCACGGTTCTCAGTTTAGAGTTCAGGGTATCGGGTTCAGGTCTCAGGTTTCAGGGTTTAGGGTTCCAAGTTTTAAGCGTTCAGGGTTACGAGTTCAGGATTCATGGTTGGGGGTTGAGGGTTCAGAGTTCAGGGTTCAGGTTTCAGGGTTGGGGGTTCAGGGGTTCAGGTTTCAGGGTTGGGGGTTCAGGGGTTCAGGTTTCAGGTCTTTAAGGTTCAGGATTCAGAGATCAACATTGAGCGTTTAGGATTTAAGGTTATANAGGTTCAGTGTTCTGGGTTGGGGGTTCAGGGTTGAGTGTTCTGGGTTGGGGGTTCAGGGTTTCGGGTTGAAGGCTTAGGGTATTTAGGGTCAGGGTTGAGGGTTGAGGGTTCAAGATTCACGGTTCTGAGTTTAGAGTTCAGGGTATCGGGTTCAGGTCTCAGGTTTCATGGTTTAGGGTTCCAAGTTTTAAGCGTTCAGGGTTACGAGTTCAGGATTCATGGTTGGGGGTTGAGGGTTCAGAGTTCAGGGTTCAGGTTTCAGGGTTGGGGGTTCAGGTTTCAGGGTTGGGGGTTCAAGGGTTCAGGTTTCAGGTCTTTAAGGTTCAGGATTCAGAGATCAACATTGAGCGTTTAGGATTTAAGGTTATAAGTTGAGGGTTGAGGGTTGACGGTTCAGGATTGAGGGTTGAGGGTTCAAAATTGAGGTTTGGGGGTTGGGGATTCCGGGTTGAGGGTTGGGGTTTTTTTTCGGGGTTTAGGGTTCATATTTGAGGGTTGAGGGTTCAGAGTTCAAAGGGTTGAACGTTCGGGGTTTAGGGTTTTAGGGTTCAAGTTTGAGAGTTTAGGGTTGAGATTTTCATAACATTATTTTCAAATTTTGNGGTTGAGGGTTGAGGGTTGACGGTTCAGGATTGAGGTTTGGGGGTTGGGGATTCCGGGTTGAGGGTTGGGGTTTTTTTTTTGGGGTTTAGGGTTCATATTTGAGGGTTGAGGGTTCAGAGTTCAAAGGGTTGAATGTTCAGGGTTTAGGGTTTTAGGGTTCAAGTTTGAGAGTTTAGGGTTGAGATTTTCATAACATTATTTTCAAATTTTGAATGCCAACTATCTTCACTGCTACCATCTTGTTCGAATCAAATACTTTGTATCCACTTCTTTATGAAAAATCAAATCCAAAACTTTCCATTCAGCATACACAATATGGTATCCTAAAAACTAAAATAGGGGCAAAACAGTCAAAGCAAACTAATCGTTAATGTGAATTTCCCTTTCTTTGATTTATAACATTCAGGTGCAGCAAAAAAGAAATTACATACAGTAAGAAATGAAAACACCGAAATGACGCAGATTATGGAACCTAACATTCAGATAGGAGCATTGAAGAGGGTNCGATTTATAACATTCAGGTGCAGCAAAAATGAAATTACATATAGTAAGAAATGAAAACACCGAAATGACGCAGATTATGGAACCTAACATTCAGATAGGAGCATTGAAGAGGGTGGACCGAATGAGTGCTATGAACTATCTCCTGTCCTGTTCTTCAAATGGTCAACAGCTTCAACTCCAACACTTCAGAGCAAAGCTGACCCATCATGCTATAGAAAGAAAGCAGCTCCGAAAGCTGAACAACAGACATTTTATTCATCAAGTTTCTTGCAATGTTCTTCCCTTCCTGGTTCTTCTTAATCCTCTGAAGATAGGAATTGGAGTTCCTTACAGTTGCGCCCATCTGCTCCAGTCTTTTCTCCTGCTGCAAACTCAGTGCAGTGTTGGACTGCAATATGAAACATTACAGAATTCAGTAGTGAGAAGTGTTGGGATGGAACTGCACCACATGGATTGCTTGGTTAATTAAAGAATTACATGCTTGGAAATCAGTTGCAGAAATCATTTAGTTTCAAAGTGCTATGTCCCAGCACTCACATATGCACATGCATGCACATGTGCAGAAATGCTTTTTAAAAATTATATAAAGTTTAGTTCATAATATAATTATGTTGCACGTTGCACGTTGCACTAATAATATATGCATGTTAATAGAAATTATCGATGCATGTTTTATTACTAATTATAATTATAGGTAAAATCCGAATTTAAATAATTTTAATATTATATTATGGATGATTCAATTTAACGATGATATACAAAAAAAGGATTGGACGTAAGCTATTATACGAGCTCTGACTATCCCTCNAGGATTGGACGGAAGCTATTATACGAGCTCTGACTATCCCTCATGCGCCTAAGAATTCGAGTATTACACCTTACACTCGGGGGGAATCGAATCACAGATCAAAAGAGACTTACAACTGACAAGCATATGACAAATGCCCTACCAACTGATCTGAGTACACGGCGCTAACGATGTATATATATATAGATATATATAACGTCATGTTACTGCAAAACTAAATGGAACTAGTTTGAGCAAAATAAACTTATAGAAATTCATTAAATTATGCATAAGTGGCTGTATTTACTTCTGAAAAAATACATTTCAAAATCAAACAAATTAAACACACTCAAAAATACTTTTTGTTTATTGATTACGTACCATTAAAATTAATTAAACTCAAAACTGCTCATACAGAATTATAGGAAGGAAGTAAAGCACCTCAAGGAACTCTGCTCCAGGTTCCAGATCAGATTTCTCAAGTNGGATTGGACGTAAGCTATTATACGAGCTCTGACTATCCCTCATGCGCCTAAGAATTCGAGTACCACACCTTACACTCGGGGGGAATCGAAGCCCAGACCAGAAAGGACTTACAACTGACAAGCAGATGACAGATGCCCAACCAACTGGTCTGAGTACACGGCGCTAACGATGTATATATATATAGATATATATAACGTCATGTTACTGCAAAACTAAATGGAACTAGTTTGAGCAAAATAAACTTATAGAAATTCATTAAATTATGCATAAAAGTGGCTGTATTTACTTCTGAAAAAATACATTTCAAAATCGAACAAATTAAACACACTCAAAAATACTTTTTGTTTATTGATTACGTATCATTAAAATTAATTAAACTCAAAACTGCTCGTACAGAATTATAGGAAGGAAGTAAAGCACCTCAAGGAACTCTGCTCCAGGTTCCAGATCAGATTTCTCAAGTATCGGCCTGTCATGCCTTCCAACATACAGGTCCTTCGCAATGGCGAAACTTCTAACAATCACCCTCCTCTTCTCCTCCATCTCCTGATCAAATCTTGGAGTTCTGGCAACCTTCTGATTTATCTCACCATTAACCTTCCTCTGATAAGCTGCTACTGCCTTCACAAACTCCTGCAACATTTTATTATAAAAAAGAAGCTATATATATTTTATTCAAGATTTTATAATGATATAAGGATTAATGGAGGACTTATGCAGAGCTGCGTACGTCAGAGATTATTCAGAAGATATTGAATTTGGAGTTATGTCAGGACAACGTATGCGATACACGAGAAAGACTGTTTATTTTCCTCAACTTTTTCTGTGCATCGCATCTGTTAAGCAAATGCAGCTTACGTTTGCACTCCGAAAGAAATATTTTTTCCTTCTTAACAAGTTTAAATTTATTACCTTTTAAAAATTTAACTTGAAAAATATATTTTATATGAAATATAGAAACTATGTAATAACTATGCNGTATGCAGAGCTGTGTAAGTCAGAGATTATTCAGAGGGTATTGGGGAGTTATATCCGCGTTATATCCTGTGTAACATTCCTGTAACTTACTTATAACACCCAATGTCCTCTCAATAACCTCAGTGGCAAATTTTTCTAGGATTCATGATACCTGATAAGCCCTGGAGCAACCCGGATAATCAAACTCATCCGACCCATTCTTCCTCATCCTCTCCGGATGAAACTGCAATCCCATCAAAAACTTCCCCTTTTCCACATCAAACACCTCCGGATCATAAAACCCTTCCACCAAACCATCCTTAGCCAAAGCCATAACCCGAAATCTTTCCGCCAATCTCTTAACTCCTTGATGATGATAGCTATTCACCAATATCTCCTTCTCCCCAAACCACTCTTTCAATGGCGTCCCATCCACCACGTCCACAGCATGCCTATGTCCATCATAGTTCTGGTAGTCGACATGTTCGACGAAATGCCGCAACTCTTTTCCGACGTCGCAGTACAGGGTTCCGCCGCAGGAGACGTTGAGGATCTGAGATCCCCTGCAAATGCCGAGGAAGGGAATGCCGCGGGAGAGGCAGAGGTGGGAGAGACGAAGTTCGATGGAGTCTTTTGAAGGATCTGTTGCAGTGTCGGAGGAATGGGTGAGGCGGATTTCATGGAGGTCTGATGGAGATAGGAAGTCGGAGGGGTTGGAGGAGTAGTGGAAAGGATCGATGTCTTCGCCTTCGCAGAGTAGGACGCCATGAATTGGCTCGAAGCTTTCGAGGAGGAGATGAACGCCGGCGACGCGGGGGACGATGATGGGAACCGCGCCGTAGCGGAGGATAAGATCCAGGTGGTATNCGGAGGTCGGATGGAGATAGGAAGTCGGAGGGGTTGGAGGAGTAGTGGGAAGGATCGATGTCTTCGCCTTCGCAGAGTAGGACGCCATGGATTGGCTCGAAGCTTTCGAGGAGAAGATGAACGCCGGCGACGCGGGGGACGATGATGGGAACCGCGCCGTAGCGGAGGATAAGATCCAGGTGGTATTCTCCTGCATGTGGGAATTGGAGAGGAAAACTAAACGAACTAAAAAACAAAAAAAAAATGAACTTTAAAAAAAAAATGGTTTTTTAGATGATGCATACCGACAAAATCCACGAATTTGTTCTTGCGAACGCATCTGCGAGAGACGATGATGACGCGGGGAAGGATGGTGGAGAGATCGGAGGAAGCCATGGCTGCTTCAATTGCTTCGCTGATCTCTTGCTGGCAANAAAAACTAAACGAACTAAAAAACAAAAACAAAAAAAAAAGAACTTTTTTTTTTTAAAAATGGTTTTTTTAGATGAAGCATACCGACAAAATCCACGAATTTGTTCTTACGAACGCATCTGCGAGAGACGATGATGACGCGGGGAAGGATGGTGGACAGATCGGAGGAAGCCATGGCTGCTTCAGTTGCTTCGCTGATCTCTTGCTGCCAACTTACTCTGCTTCGTCTCAGACTTATAGAAAGGAAGATTGTATTTATCAGTTAAAATATTGACATGATTATGTTCCTTATTCCTTATTTTTTGTTGGGAGATTTTTACTCATCGAGGCGCCGCGTTACAATATATATATATATATATATATATANTGATCTCTTGCTGGCAACTTACTCTGCTTCGTCTCACTTTATAGAAAGGAAGATTGTATTTATCAGTTAAAATATTGACATGATTATGTTCCTTATTTTATGTTGGGAGATTTTTACTCATCGAGGCGCCGCGTTACAATATATATATATATATATAATTTTAAATGGATAATCTTAAGAGGGGATATTTTGGGGAAGGTCAAGAGGATGTGGGGCTGACGTTGGACCTAATGTGGATAAAGTTGTCTTATGGTGGGTTTACTCCCATGGGAGACATGTGATGGATTAGCCATTAAACGACGTGCAATTTTTGTTCAGACATCTGACTTACCTCTACGTGCAGTGTAAGTTATTTCTCAGTTATTTTCAGGTTATTAACTCAGAAATAACTAAAAAATAAAGACCGCGGGTTATTTCTGTGTTATTTTTTTATTATGGAAATAACCCAGAAATAATCTTAAAATAACTCAGGAATACCCTGCGCCGCACGTAGAGCTACGTCCGGAGTCCGCACAGAAAAATTTTTGCATTAAAGGAGAGGCTTAGACCCTTATAAAAAGTATAAAAAAAATAATAAAAATAGCTTTGAATTTGGAGTTATGTCTCGTACACGATACACAAAAAAGTTAAATTTTTTTTCCTCAACTTTTTCTGTGCATCGCATCTGTTAACCAAATGCAGCTTACGTTTGCACTCCGAAAGAAATATTTTTTCCTTCTTAACAAGTTTAAAATTATTACCTTTTAAAAATTTAACTTGAAAAATATATTTTATATGAAATATAGAAACTATGTAATAACTATGCATATTTATTGTTGTTTTATGATAAGACAGAATATTTATAAATCTTTTATTCATTAACATAAATTCGATTGTGAAATAAAACATAAAATAGATGCAACTCGAATTTGTTGGGCGAGTCGAGCGGGCAAGTTGGAAATTATATTAAGCAATATTTATTTTTTATTTTATTTGTTGATTTGATATTTAATGTTTTTTTTAATTATTTTTTTTATTTTTTAGCTCAACAAGTAGGAAGAAAGGAAAAAATATTACATCAGTACTACGCACGTAACAAAAACATGCATAGCCAATCAATTCACGCCACGACATTTCGCGCGGCAGAGAAAAAAAAGACGGCGCAGTAACACAGGAAATATTCCCTCTTGTGTTACTCATGTGTTATTGCATGTTATTCATGTATTATTGCGTGTTATTCATGTGTTATTGCGTGTTATTGATGTATTATTGATGTGTTATTGTATTATTATAACACCAAGAATATTCTCAGGACAAAATAACATATGAATAACACACAATAACACTTAAATAACACGGGAAATATTCCCGACATAGAAAAAAACAGCGCAATAGCACGGGGAATATTCTCTCCCGTGTTATTTTTGTGTTATTGTGTGTTATTCATGTGTTATTCATGTGTTATTGTATTATTATAACACCAGGAATATTCTCAGGACACAATAACACATGAATAACACACAATAACACATGAATAATACGGGGGGAATATTCCTCGTGTTACTGCGCCGTTTTTTTTTTCTGTTTCGTGCGGGGTATCGTGGCGTGATTTCATTGGCTACGCACGTTACTCTACGTGCGTAGTACTGATGTAATATTTTTTCGGAAGAAAGAGATGTATGATAGATCTTCTTCATGAATGAGGGTATGTTTGGGGGCACGGTTGGAGGGCTTCGCGGCACTCTAGCATTGATTTCTCCTCTTTGGGGGCGCGGCAGGGTAACTTCGCGGCCACTAGTGGAGGAATTTTCGCTAAAAGCCGACCGCAGAATCAACTTGGCCACGCATTCTGAGATTCTATATAAATGATGATAAAGAAGCTTGCAGTTCTGTTCTAATGAAGGATTTAGTTTATTATATTTTGATTAAAACAGTGGGGCAAAAGCTTATGAATAAAAGAAAAAGTAATAATATTGTGAATAAACTTGAAGTGGAAACAGAGCTGAATTGTCAACACCTATCTTTATTATTCAAATCCATGAAAACAGGATTAGGTATGCATTAATGGTGAGAATATGAGCGATTTTAGGCTAAGTCAACAGCTCTTTTGGACAAAATTCTAATTGGAAGATATTTTCTTTAGATTATCTACACATCAGAATGGAGGCTTTTGAAGTGAATAGAATATACGTCAAGAGGATAAGGAATATGATCATTTGAATTGGTGGATAAGTACTGGGAGAGTTTTCTAGCCGAATGTATTTATCTTTCTTTCTTTTTTTTTCTTACTTCTTATTTTAATTGTGCTACCATGGTAGTTCTGATCATAAACTTGTTGCCTATTAATTATGATTTTTAAGTGAATTATATAACTTAAGGCACCACAAATGATGAAGAAAGAAATTTGTACAACTTTAATTGCTTTAGTTGAGTGCAATTAAACTTAGCTTACTAAAGGTATGTTCGGGCAGCTGCAGCCTCTCAGCTTTTCAGTTGCAGCTGCATTGCCCTAGGAAGTTGCTTCGGGGAAGCTACTGAGGAAAAATTGGTTGTCTGTTTGTTGCATGAAGAGGAGTTACAGTTACATTACAAAGGCTATTAGTGAAACCCTTCTTTGTTCAAGGAAATCCCTGAAGGCTATTACTTCTCCTCGAGACCTCCAACTTTCAAATTTCATTTTCTGTATTTTTGTGTTCTGCTAGGATTCATCCATCTCTATGACCGTGGAGCTCCATCCTAGGGTTTTTTTGTCCCGATGGAATTGTCTTGTTAATCTCATTGTTGGATTACTGAGAAGAGAGTCTATTCTGAGGAGTTTCAAAGCAGCAGGAGTGGGGAGAGGAAGGAGGACTGGATGATGATCATGGAGAAGCCAAGTTGGGTTAGGCATGAGGCTATGCAAATCTTCTCGATTGACATTCAGGCGGGGAATCTCAAGTTCGCAACTGGTGAAGAGAGGAGAAGCGGTGCTCGATCCCAAAAAAGGCCAAATTCGAATGCGGGTCGTGGAACTCTTTCCACGGTCGGCCGGTGTTTAACCAAAAACGCTTCGCAACGCACTCCCAACGTGCTCCCAAAATGCCGCAATTCGCAGCTGCTCCCCACGACGCTCTCCCGACACGTTATGAACGCTCTCCCAAACAGGGTCTAAGAAGCAGCGATGTGGGGAGTTCATCCAACTAAACTCATCAAATACTCAACTTTATCGGCCTAGGGTAGACTAAGAAGTGTCATAATGGTCGACCAATAGGAGTGGCCTTAACTGCAGAGAATTCACTAGTAAGATCAAGGCACCGCTAGCTTGAGAGACAACTAAATAAAGTAGAATGAATTCCAAAAAGGAACTCACGTACCGGCTTGCTATAATGTGCTAACTAGCTTGGTAAATGCATCGAGAGCATTCCACATAGAAACTCATTGAAGCTCAGTTAACTTAAGTGAAGTTGGATAGCATTTTTACACTCTTCCACCCTATTTTTGAAAAATATTGATGCATTTCCAAGAGTAAAAACTATGGCATCTACATTTTAGGGCAATATTAGATTATATTATTATTATATTAATTACTCTTAAAAATAAACTTTCTTATTGAGCTATGCCTCTAATAAATAGTCAGAGGTTAAGTCCAAGATTCATAACACTATATCTAGTTGAAAATTTAAGGTAATAAGAAAATTATAGAACTCCCCTTTTGACCCTCGCGCTCCTGCTCCCGCTCCCTCCCTCCCTCTATTTATTTCTACTTTTCTTTCTCTCATCGTTTGTTTCTCTCTTGCAAAGTTGAAAGTAATTTCGAAAACATACCTGTTGGTTATACATCGAACGATCGTCGGTAATAAACTAATGTTTTGGGATCGTCGATTAATGTCAAAAAAAAATGTATCAATTGCTCTAGGGTTGATTCGTAGCATGAGTGATCGAAGAAACTGACTTTATCAAGACCTACATAGGTCCGTTGGTTAGCCATGGGTCCATTAATTGACGGTCTGTAAAAATTGGATCGTAAAAATAAAGAGAAAAATAATCATTATAAATATGTTAGAAAGCCATCACAAAATTGAAGCTTGAAAAAAAAAAACAAAGAACCTCACTTCATTATAATCTTCACACTTATGATAATATTACAAATACAAATCTAATTATATATCACATACTCTAATTTATCAATCTTAGAAGTCGTTCAACCAAAATCAAATGAACGAATACACAAATTAAACACAAAAATAAATATAATGCATTTAAATAAAGAATTAAACTATTTGTACTTAAATTAAAATGTTAGAAATGTCTCATAAAAGAAATAGAAGTAAAAATGGTCAAAGTACTCCTCCGTGCCCTCATTTCCCTCCTCTTCAATATCCTCCTTTGCCCGTTATTTTTCTCTCAAGTTTGTCCGATGCCAGAAGCATCCAATTCTACTTTCATTCTGACTTCATCTAAGCAAGTTGGGCAGGAATTCGTGTCTCAATGTCTGCAATGAATGCAATAACCTTCCTACAAATCACTTCCTCCTGTGCAACAGACTAGATGAGTTGAATATATTGGAGGAGTGATGAGTGTCATAGTCTTGTGCCAGAGAATCCAATCCTCAGACCCTTCCCTTCTTCTTACCTTTAGCATCCTTTCTCTACAGTTCATAGTGAGATGGATCATGATTTGGGATCATGAGTCCTCCTGTGTGAGGGGTGCGACTCTCCTTCAACTGCTAGAAGGTTTTTAATAAAAAATTTTAAAAAAAGTTAAAGATAAAATCAAATTCAATAATTATTTGAATTCTATAACAATTATTCTTGTGATTTACGTGTATAACCTAGGATTTGTTGTCAACTCAAGTGTGGTCTAACTGGCACTTATGGGTACGTGCGTGAAACTCGACATCAGTAGACTTTATTTCTAACTCAAAGGCCTATCAAGTTAAGAAAATAATTAGTATATATTATTTTACAAGAAGAATTAATATGAAAATTAACTCCTCATAAACTCGGTATGTTGGAGCGCCTCAAGTGTATGTTCGGAGGCACCCATGCCTCCATAGCCAGAGCACCGATTATCTTTTACCTATTGGCTCATCATTCGATAATCTGGAGCATCCCGAGCTTTGAGTAATCCATCAAACACATCCTCCTCATGCGACAAAGGGTGTTAATTTGTCTTCTGTACCTTGCTAAACTTGTCACAAAGTTGATCACTCCCTTTATGCTTGAAGCTTCTTGTAACACACACACACACACACACACACAGAGATATATATATATAAGTGAATTATATAA
>JXCR01148858.1:227544-240190 GCA_002079205.1 Phalaenopsis hybrid cultivar
TGTCTCACCTCAGTACAATGAGGGAGTTATGATTCGGCTTGTTAGCCCAGGCGTGGAACCGCAGGGTAATGCGGACGAAGTTTCTAAACTGCTGGATGAGGAATGTCATGTACAAAAGAAATGAAACTGCGGAAGAAAATGGGTAACAAGGAATTGGCTAATCTCAAGAGGGGAAGATCTTTGGAGGAATTTAATCACTATTATTCTGAGGGTGAACATGGTCATACTCGGACTAGAGCTTCTAGAAAGGGTACTTCTTCTATTCATGTTTAACATATTAATTTGGAATATCTGGGAGTTTTGGATGCTTGCTCCATTGGAAGACTAAAATTAATGACAAGGATTCATAAAGTTAGGATTTTTGCTATATTGGAACCATTAGTTTCTTATCCAGATGCTCACATACTGGGCAAATTAAAAAATTTCTCTTCCTTCAGCAACTGTTCTAATAAAATTTGGGTTTTTTTGCGGAAGCACATTTCTATTAACATTATGGTTGATTATGGCCAATTTGTGCATGGTTTCTTTCAATTGGAGGATTTCTCGGGTTGGCTAACATTTGTTTATCAGGGCACTTCCAATCCTGCTCAGTTCAAACTATGGAACAAAATATGACATATGGAGGCCTACATTCATGATCAATGGATGATGGGGGGAGATTTCAATATGATCCTTCACCAATCAGAGAGATTGGGGGGCCATAAGTCATTTATTCCTTGATAGAGCAGTTTAGTGAGGCATTGGCAGAAGCTAGTCTGACTGATTTTGGGTTTGTTGGCTCTAAATTTACTTGGAGGGGAAAAACTTTTCAAAGGTTGGATAGGTGCTTTGGAAATCAAAGCTGGATTTCTGATTGTGGCTTTTCTCAGATTCAACATCTTTGCACCTCTGGATTAGATCATAATTCACTACTCCTATCCTTTGATTTTTTTCAAAAAAGTATCTAAGTATCACTTTAGATATTTGAATGATTGGGCTAAGCATGAGAGTTTTTTAAATTTGGTTGCCACAAATTGGTATTGTTATGAGGTTGGGAACACTTGGTATCGGTTGTGGAAGCTTCATAAAAGTGTGGCTAATGCGTTTGGAACCTGAAATTGGGAGGTGTTTGGTGATGTCCACAAAAGGGTTATTATGGTTGAGCACAAGGTTAAAATGTTACAGGAGATTGAAGAGATCCTTGTTGATCTAGTTCCTCAACTTCAGGAGGTTCATAAGGAATTTCTAGAGGCCTCCTGTTTTGGAAGAGGAGCTTCTGCAACAAAAAATTGGTGAGATGTATAATACACCGAAAATATATGCATGTTTAGACCCATATTTTATACTCATTTTTGGTGATATTACACTTTAATGGAAGATATTTTGATGTTTTTTTTTGCATGTTGTTGATTTTTAGGGCTTAAAAAAAAAGAAAGCAAAAAGGATGAAATTTAGAGTCAAAATTAAGTTTTTGAAGAAATGCTTAGCACCGATAGCGCCGAGGTCAGCTGTCGGCGTCGGCAGCGCCGACGGCGCAGAACAAATTAACGCTGAAGATTTTTACTCAGTACCGACAGAGCCAGACCAGCGCCGACGGCTCCAAAGGCGGTGCATACCCTGTTTCTATAAGGTTCAATATATTTGGACAACTTTTTGAAGAGTTTTTGGAGGCACCTCTTGGAGAACCGACCTTAGGCTCTATTTGGGGCCGAATTTCATCTGAAAATTTGCTCCTCTACATTTTTCACTCCTCTACGTTTATTTTTCACTCCACATCATTCCATTCCACTAGCATATTAGAGTTAATTAGTGATTTTGCTTTCATAGTTTAGAGTTTTTGTAATGAGATTTAGTGTGAAAATTTCCATAAGAGTGTTGGAGAAGGAGAAAAGTGAGAGAAATCTTCTTCTTGCATTTCTAAGGAAAGGCTATAAAAGATTTGCTTTGAGAAAGAGTTCCAATAAGTTTCTTTGTTTATTTAGTGTTGTATGAACTTTATTTTATATATAAACTTTGTGTTTTGTCGTATCTTTCTCATGAAGTCTGAGTAGTTCCATCTATCTTTCCCCTACTCTGAGATATGGTGAAATGAAGAGATAAAATGAATGTGTCCTAATTAAAATATAAAATAAATTGTGATGATTTTTCAACTCCGAACTTAATTTACTTTTCAGTCTTGTCAATTGATTTGTTAAAATATGTTGTGAAACATATAATCCAGAAAATGAAGTATGAGTTCTACAATAGAGTGAGGATCACATTTGATTTCATGAGGGAGAAATTTGTTCATGAAATTAAGTGTAAATAAATAGAAAAATATTCTTTGTTGGGTGTAAAATTGGAGAATCTTTAGGGTGACAGACTAAAATCCTCAATTTGGTCTTTGTGTTTAAAAACTAAAGCAAGAATTAGCCTTCAGGCGAAGGGAAGTGGAAGCTCTGGAGTGGGAGCCAGTATTCTCCTAGACTAGCCACAGATTTAGGGACTAAACCTAAGATTAGCCAATGATTTTCTATGCACTGTATCAGGATGGAGAATTAAAATTGCTCATATTTGGCACAATACATATTAAAAACATTTATCTCATCTCATTTCACCAGAATTTCATTGTAGTGAGAATGATGTTTTTTTACATAAGAAATCTTCATTACCCAAACATAGTTCTTAGAATAGTAGTTATTATTAAAAATTTGCATTTCAATTTTGCTAATAGTTAAGTAATTTAGCTTGGTTATTATCCCAACATTTGAGATTAGTGACAGTGATTTCGTTTGATTTTCTGTAAATTTCCTGTTAAAATTTATCATTGATAACTTACAGCTTCCCCGTGGGATTGATATTTGGGGCTTAAATAGAAAGTTCATTATTACGTGATAACAATACGTATACTTGCGTAGAATCTCATTATTCATTACTTATAATATATATATATATANATTCGACCAAGATGGACTCAAACATGTAACAGAGAGGACTTACACCAAAACTTTTTCTACTATAATATATGGAGGCTGACGGGCAGAATGCCCGTGCTAGTTCTGTTTCATGTCCTGTCTCACCTCGGTACAATGAGGGAGTTATGATTCAGCTTGTTAGCCCAGGCGTGGAACCACAGGGTAATGCGATGCATATGGACAAAGTTTCTAAACTGCTGGATGAGGAATGACAAGTACAAAAAAAATGAGACAGCGGAAGAAAAGGGGTAACAAGGAATTGGCTAATCTCAAGAGGGGGAGATCTTTTGAGGAATTTAATCACTATTATTTTGAGGGTGAACATGGTCGTACCCGGGCTAGAGCTTCTAGAAAGGGTACTTCTTCTATCCATGTTTAACATATTAATTTGGAATATCCGGGAGTTGTGGATGCTTACTCCATTGGAAGAATAAAATTAATGACAATGATTCATAAAGTTGGGATTTTTGTTATATTGGAACCATTAGTTTTTTATCCAGATGCTCACATACTAGGAAAATTCAAAAATTTCTCTTCCTTCAGCAACTATTCTGATAAAATTTGGGTTTTTTGGCGGAAGCATATTTCTATTAACATTATGGTTGATTATGGCCAATTTGTGCATGGTTTCTTTCAATTGGAGGATTTCTTGGGTTGGCTAACATTTGTTTATGTGGGCACTTCCAATCCTGCTCGGTTCAAACTATGGAACAAAATACGACATATGGGGACCTACATTCATGATCAATGGATGACGGAGGGAGATTTCAATATGATCCTTCACCAAACAGAGAGATTGGGGGGCCATAAAGTCATTTATTCCTTGATAGAGCAGTTTAGTGAGGCATTGACAGAAGCTAGTCTGACTGATTTTGGGTTTGTTGGCTCTAAATTTACTTGGAGGAGGGGGAAGACTTTTTAAAGTTTGGATAGGTGCTTTGGAAATCAAAGCTGGATTTCTGATTGTGGCTTTTCTCAGATTCAACATCTTTGCAGCNAAGATGGATTCAAACATGTAACAGAGAGGACTTGCATCAAAACTTTTTCTACTATAATATATGGAGGCTGATAAGCAGAATGCCCGTGCTAGTTCTGTTTCATGTCCTGTCTCACCTCGGTACAATGAGGGAGTTATGATTCGGCTTGTTAGCCCAGGCGTGGAATCGCAGGGTAATGCGATGCATATGGACGAAGTTTCTAAACAGCTGGATGAGGAATGACAAGTACAAAAAAAATGAGACTGCGGAAGAAAAGGGGTAACAAGGAATTGGCTAATCTCAAGAGGGGAAGATCTTTGGAGGAATTTAATCACTATTCTTCTGAGGGTGAACATGGTCGTACCCGGACTAGAGTTTATAGAAAGGGTACTTCTTCTATCCATGTTTAACATATTAATTTGGAATATCTAGGAGTTTTGGATGCTTACTCCATTGGAAGACTAAAATTAATGACAAGGATTCATAAAGTTAGGATTTTTGCTATATTGGAACCATTAGTTTTTTATCCAGATGCTCGCATACTGGGCAAATTCAAAAATTTCTCTTCCTTTAGCAACTGTTCTAATAAAATTTGGGTTTTTTGGTGGAAGCACGTTTCTATTAACATTATGATTGATTATGGCCAATTTGTGCATGATTTCTTTCAATTGGAGGATTTCTCGGGTTGGCTAACTTTTGTTTATGCGGGCATTTCCAATCCTGCTCGGTTCAAACTATGGAACAAAATACGACATATGAGGACCTACATTCATGATCGATGGATGATGGGGGGAGATTTCAATATGATCCTTCACCAATCAGAGAGATTGGGGGGCCATAGGGTCATTTATTCCTTGATAGAGCAATTTAGAGAGGCATTGGCAAAAGTTAGTCCGACTGATTTCGGGTTTGTTGGCTCTAAATTTACTTGGAGGGGGAAAACTTTTCAAAGGTTGGATAGGTGCTTTGGAAATCAAAGCTGGATTTCTGATTGTGGCTTTTCTCAGATTCAACATCTTTGCAGCTCTGGATTAGATCATAATTCGCTACTCCTATCCTTTGATTTTTTCAAAAAAGTATTTAAGTATCACTTTAGATATTTGAATGATTGGGCTAAGCATGAGAGTTTTTTAAATTTGGTTGCCACAAATTGGTATTGTTATGAGGTTGGGAACACTTGGTACCGGTTGTGGAAGCTTCATAAAAGTGTGGCTAATGTGTTTGGAACCTGAAATTGGGAGGTGTTTGGTGATGTCCATAAAAGGGTTATTATGGTTGAGCGCAAGGTTAAAATGTTATAGGAGAGTGAAAAGATCCCTGTTGATCTAGTTCCTCAACTTCAGGAGGTTCACAAGGAATTTCTAGAGGCCTCCTGTTTTGGAAGAGGAGCTTCTGCAACAAAAACCTGGTGAGATGTATGATACACTAAAAATATATGCATGTTTAGACCCATATTTTATACTCATTTTTTGTGATATTACATTTTAATGGAAGGTATTTCGATGCTTTCTTGCATGTTGTTGATTTTCAGGGCTTAAAACAAAAATAAAGCAAAAAAGATGAAATTTAGAGTCAAAATTAAGTTTTTGAAGAAATGCTCAGCACTGATAGCGCTGAGGTCAGCCGTCGGCGCCGGCAGCGCCAACGACGCAGAACAAATTAACGTTGGAGATTTTTACTCAGCACCGACGATGTCAGACCAGCGCTGACGGCTCCAAAGGCGGTGCAGACCCCGTTTCTAGAAGGTTCGATGTATTTGGACGACTTTTTGAAGAGTTTTTGGAGGCACCTCTTGGAGAACCGACCTTGGGCTCTATTTGGGGCCGAATTTCATCAGAAAATTCGCTCTTCTACGTTTTTCACTCCTCTACGTTTATTTTTCACTCCACATTATTCCATTCCACTACCATATTAGAGTCAATTAGTGATTTTGCTTTTATATTTTAGAGTTTTTGCGATGAGATTTAGTGTGAAAATTTCTATAAGAGTGTTGGAGAAGGAGAAAAGTGAGAGAATTCTTCTTCCTGCATTTCTAAGGAAAGGCTAAAGGATTTGTTTTGAGAAAGAGTTCCAGATAAGTTTGTTTGTTTATTTAGTGTTGTATGAACTTTATTTTATATATGAAATTTGTGTTTTGTCGTAACTTTCTCATGAAGTCTGAGTAGTTCCATCTATCTTTCCCCCTACTCTGAGATATGGTGAAATAAATAGATAAAATGAATGTGCCATAATTAAAATATAAAATAAATTGTGATGATTTTTCAACTCAAAACTTAATTTACTTTTCAGTCTTGCCAATTGATTTGTTAAAATATGTTGTGAAACATATGATCCTGAAAATGAAGTATGAGTTCTATAATAGAGTGAGGATCACATTTGATTTCATGAAAGAGAAATTCGTTCATGAAATTAAGTGCAAATAAATAGGAAAATATTCTTTGTTGGGTGTAAAATTGGAGAATCTTTAGGGTGACAGACTAAAATCCCCAATTTGGTCTTAGTGTTTATGAGAATTAGCCTTCAGGCGAAGGGAAGTGGAAGCTCTGGAGTGGGAGCCGATATTCTCCTAGCCTAGCCACAGATTTAAGGACTAAACCTAAGATTAGCCAATGATTTTCTATGCACTGTATCAGGGTAGAGAATTTAAATTACTCATATTTGGCACAATACATATTAAAAACATTTATCTCATCTCATTTCACCAGAATTTCATTGTAGTGAGAAGGATGCTTTTTCACATAAGAAATCTTCATTACCCAAACATAGTTCTGTCGGCACTATTTTTGGTATGGGGTTTGCCCGTAAGAAGCTGTCGGTCATCGGAATTAAAATCCCGTTGCCCGCTTCGGAAGGACGTTTAAAAATTTTAGTTTTGAAAAAGATGAAGTCAAATTGACCCCATAATTTTCATAGTTTAGATGAAAGAGTGCTTTACCTCAAATTTTTGTATCTATCACAAGAATCGAGGATGAGACTCGATCAAATAAACTAAAGAAAGTATGACATCCGTTTGATCTGTGAAACCAATGTATTGGCCGACAAATTCCCCTATTTAATATAAGGAATTAANCTAAATATCACTTTAGATATTTGAATGTTTGGGCTAAGCATGAGATTTTTTTAAATTTGGTTGCCACAAATTGACATGGTTGCCACAAATTGACATTGTTATAAGGTTGGGAACACTTGGTACCGGCTGTGGAAGCTTCATAAAAGTGTGGCTAATGCGTTTAGAACCTGAAATTAGGAGGTGTTTGGTGATATCCACGAAAGGGTTTATATGGTTGAGCGCAGGGTTAAAATGTTACAGGAGATTGAGGAGATCCCTGTTGATCTAGTTCCTCAACTTCAGGAGGTTCACAAGGAATTTCTAGAGGCCTCCTGTTTGGAAGAGGAGCTTCTGCAACAAAAAGCTGGTGAGATGTATGATACACCAAAAAAATATGCATGTTTAGACCCATATTTTATACACATTTTTGGTGATATTGCACTTTAATAGAAGGTATTTTGATGTGTTCTTGCATGTTGTTGATTTTTAGGGTTTAAAGCAAAAAGAAAGCAAAAAGGATGAAGTTTAGAGTCAAAATTAAGTTTTTGAAGAAATGCTCAGCATCGGCAGCTCCGAGGTCAGCCGTCGGCGCCGTCAGTGCCGACGGCGCAGAATAAATTAACGCTGGAGATTTTTACTCAGCATCAACGGAGCCAGATCAGCGTCGACGGCGCCAAAGGCGATGCAGACCCCATTTCTAGAAGGTTCAATGTATTTGGACGACTTTTTGAAGAGTTTTTGGAGGCACCTCTTGGAGAACCGACCTTGGGCTCTATTTGGGGCTGAATTTCATCAGAAAATTCACTCCTCTACGTTTTTCACTCCTCTACGTTCATTTTTCACTCAACATCATTCCATTCCACTACCATATTAGAGTCAATTAGTGATTTTTCTTTTATAGTTTAGAGTTTTTGTGATGAGATTTAGTGTGAAACTTTCCATAAGAGTGTTGGAGAAGAAAAAAAGTGAGAGAATTCTTCTTCCTGTATTTCTAAGGAAAGGCTACAAAGGATTTGCTTTAAGAAAGAGTTTCAGATAAGTTTGTTTATTTATTTAGTGTTGTATGAACTTTATTTTATATATGATATTTGTGTTTTGTCATATATTTCTCATGAAGTCGGAGTAGTTCAATCTATCTTTCCCCCAACTCTGAGATATGGTGAAATGAAGAGATAAAATGAATGTGCCATAATTAAAATATAAAATAAATTATGACTATGAGATATGATGAAATGAAGAGATAAAATGAATGTGCCATAATTAAAATATAAAATAAATTGTGATGATTTTGAAGTGAAGAGATAATATGGATGTGCCAATATTAAAATATAAAATAAATTGTGATGATTTTTCAACTTGAACTTAATTTACTTTTCAGTCTTGCCAATTGATTTGTTAAAATATGTTGTGAAACATATGATCCGGGAAATGAAGTACGAGTTCTACAATAGAGTGAAGATCACATTTGATTTCATGAAGGAGAAATTCGTTCATGAAATTAAGTGCAAATAGAAATATTCTTTGTTAGGTATAAAATTAGATAATCTTTAGGGTGACAGACTAAAATCTCAAATTTGGTCTTAGTGTTTAAAAACTAAAGCGAGAATTAGCCTTCGGGCGAAGGGAAGTGGGAGCTCTGGAGTGGGAGTCGGTATCCTCCTAGCCTAGCCACGGATTTAGGTTAAGATTAGCCAATGATTTTCTATGCACTGTATCAGGGTAGAGAATTAAAATTGCTCCTATTTGACACAGTACATATTAAAAACATTTATCTCATCTCATTTCACCAGAATTTTATTGTAGTGGGATGAATGCTTTTTCACATAAGAAATCTTCATTACCAAAACATAGTTCTTAGATTAGTAATTATTAAAAATTTGCATTTCTATTTTGTTAATAGTTAAGTAATTTAGTTTGGTTAATATCCCAACATTCAAAATTAGTGACAGTGATTTCGTTTGATTTTCTATAAATTTCGTGTTAAAATTTATCATTGCTAAATTACACTTTCCTCGTGGGATTGATATTTTGGGCTTAAATATAAAGTTCATTATTACTTGATAACAATACGTATACTTGCGTAGAATCCCATTATTCATTACTTATAATTTATATATATTTTACACAACTTACTTTTCATATAAGGATCAAGTTTTTAGCGCTGTAGTAGTGTCAACTTCACAAATCCTTACAAAAAAATTTGGGATCAATGTACTCAGGGTGACAAGAATACGAAGTATTTTCATGCGTGTATCAAACAACGTAGAGCTCTGAATATTATTGTCCGCATTAAAAATGACCTAGGAGATTGGGTCACGGGGGAACATGAGATAAAGGAGAGGTTGTAAATTACTTCACAAACCTTATTAAGGCTCAAGACACTACTGTCACTATTGAGACACATTTATTTAATGATATTCATTAGTATACGGGAGAATTAGATCTATGTATCATTCCCAATGAGGATGAGATACTTAACGCGTTTGCTGATATTAACGCTAATAAGGCCCTGAGCCCAGATAGCTTCACTTCGGATTTCTATATTAAATTTTGGAGCATTTTTAAGATTGATGTGGTAGCGGTGATACAAAGTTTCTTTGCGGGAGAACCCCCGGGCAAATATTTTTTGGCTGCTACAATTATTCAAATCCCCAAATCCACTCAAAAAACTTTTTGGGATCATTTTCGTATGATATCTCTTACTTCAATCATTTTGAAGGTGGTTAGTAAAATTTTGGTGAAACGTATACAACCTCATATGCAATAATTGATTTCTCTAAATCAATCAACTTTTATTTAAGGGCGAGGTATTACCGATAATATTACGTTGGCGCAAGAGCTATTGTATGCTTGATAAGAAATGTAAAGGTGGAAATCTAATCACTAAATTGGATATCCACAAAGCCTATGATTCTCTGAGCTGGGATTTCACACTTAAGGTGCTTAGTGAAAGAGGGTTCTCTTCCTCCTTCTGCAAACTATTTCATACTTAGTTTCTCTCTAATAACTATAGTATCCTTATTAATGACATCGTTCATGGTTTCTTTACTGTTGTACGTGGGGTAAAACAGAGCGACCCTTTGTCTCCTGTTATTTTCATATTAGTTTTTGATTATTTCTCCGCCTACTTAATGACATTTTTACAAGAAATCCTTCTCAAAATTTTACTCGTAAATCCAGAGTTTCTGTTTCTCACATTGCTTATGCAGATGATGTTATATTATTCTCCAATGCTTCTAAGAATGTGATGCGCCCCTAGCATGTGATGTTTTTGTGTGTGTTTTATGTCAATTTAATTCCCCTGAGACGACGCCAAAAAACTTGACCCGACCCGCAATTACACAGTAATTTAACGTTCAAAAGATGGTAAAAAACTTGACCAAATTTATATTTAGCGACTAATATGAAAAATTGAAATATTGTAAAATATATCAAATAGTTCACACACTATGGGTTCTACGCAAGTGCATATATCACTTCAAGTAATATAGGACTTTCTGATTAAGCCCCAAATATCGATCTCACGAGGAAGCGAGGAAAGAGGTTCTTAGTCAAATTCCAGTCAACTACTATTAGTCCTTAGTTTGGAATGTTGATTAAAATGGTGTTTTAGCTTAGCAACTACTCCTAAATACGAATGTTAAATGTAAGGATAGTAACTATTCTTAAATGTAAATATTAATTTTAAAGACAACCCTTTCTAGATGAATTGGTTTGAAGAATTTTAAGATGTTAAAAACTATTATTCCCATGCAATGAATTGGATAATATAAGAGAATGAGAATCATTAAATATTGTATGTGCTAAATAGGAGCAATCATATTATCTACGCTCTTCCGAGTGCATAAATAACATTGGGCAATCAAAGGTTTGGGCCCTAATTCTGTGGTTAGGCTGGGGGGATACTGACTCTCACTCCAGAGCTCCTACATCCTTTCGCTTGAGGGCTAACATCCGCTTTAGTTTCCAAACACTTGGATCGAATTGAGGATTTTAGTCTGTCACCCTAAAATCTCCAATCTTATGCACATCAAAGTATATTTCTCTATTTATTTACACTCAACCCCCATAGACTACTCACTCATCCAAAGAATTTGAATGTGGCTCTACTTTGTTGAGAATTACACCGCCCTCTTGGATCTCAATGCAATTACAACAAATTTTAATACTACAACAAGCTCTTATTGTAATGTAAATGAAGTACAAGTAAAAATCATCACATTTATAATTAAAACTTCTTCAAGCATGCATCCTAATATCCTAAACATGAATCCTACTCATTGCAAAAGAAAAGTAAAAGGAAATTAATGACATAATCTTCTCATGCCACTATTTCCAAAAAAGAAAAAAAGAGTAAGAGAAACATATCACAAAGCACGAAGAAAACACAAAGAAAAACTTCATTACATCAAAGGAAATCTACTAGATAAGTGTTTACAAAATCATAAGAAAATAAAAAACACAATACTTAGCTTTTCCCCTTGATAGAAAAATGAAAATCTCTCCGACAAAATCTCCCGCTGATTCATGCAATGCTAATACATTTCTTTACAGACTCTCTCAAAATCCCCTCTCAAATCTCTCCAAAAAAGGTAGAAATATACATTTCAACTTCTATTTTAAGATCTATAAACATTCTTCACATTTTTTCACTCACACACACACTTTTTTCTGACATTAAATCACTCTATTATAGTGTAGGGACGAATTTCCTAAGAGATGCCTCAAGCAACCCTAAAAAAATCATCCAAATTTAATGTATATGGGCAAATAACTGTCCCTGGCACCATCGGCGCCGTTTCTCGTCGTTCTTTGGACTCTGGTGCCTTCGGAACCCAACTCCACTGTTTTGCTTCGTTTGGCTCATTTTAGCTTTGTTTTGCCCCGTTTCAGTTGAGTTCTGTTCATAACAGATAAACCTACAAAATAAGCATGAAAACAATCTTTCTTGAAAGTGTAATTTCATTAAAAAATGTGTGAGAAGTGTAAATGAGATTAAGCATAGAAAGATATATCGAAATGTGCCAAGTCAGAATTTTCTTTCTTGCTCATTTTTACTCCAAATTGTACCATTTTTGTTTTATTTTCTCTAATAGTCTATTTCTTGTACCCGAAACTAAAAATATGCAAAATATCTTCCTTTAAAGTGTAATATCATTAAAATTCATTAAAATTGAGCATAAAATATATATGAAAAAGTAGGTAATTTTTAGGCCTATCAAAATCTCCCAAACTTAAATATTATTTGTACTCAAGTAACCCTTTTACGACATAAAAATATGAATTAGGATAGAGATTAACTTATAAATTTTTATACTTTAGTTTAATAAATAAAATAGAATAATTTAAGAAAAACTTTTATTAGTATCTCTGTCGGCACTATTTATAGTGTGGGGTTTGCCCGTAAGAAGCTGTCGGTCATCAGAATTGAAATCCCGTTGCCCGCTTTGGTAGGGTTTGCCCGTAAGAAGCTGTCGGTCATCAGAATTGAAATCTCGTTGCCCGCTTCGGAGGTGTACGGTTTGCCCGTAAGAAGCTGTCGGTCATCAGAATTGAAATCTCGTTGCCCGCTTCGGAAGGAGTTTTTAACAATTTTAGTTTTGAAAAAGATGAAGTCAAACTGAACCCATAATTTTCATAGTTTAAATGAAAGAGCGCTTTACCTCAAATCCTATATCTATCCCGAA
>JXCR01148858.1:246292-279830 GCA_002079205.1 Phalaenopsis hybrid cultivar
CTTAGCTTCAAATCAACACCCACGGTCAATCTTAAGGCCAAGTAACCCTATAAAAAACTCTTCTTGAGCTTTCCCATAATGATCTTACCTTCTAAACATTAGAGGTTAGGACCAATATGTGAAATCTCAAGTTGAGCAAAGAGAAGAATTTTGAATTTCTAATGGTGAGGATACCTTTTCTAGTTTTCTAGGATTAGTCAATAGAAAAGTCATATGGCTAGATCTAGGCTACTAAAGAAGTTTCTAGACCTCAACCAAAAGTGAGGTCAACAATCTCTGAGTTCAAAGAACTTAGAGAAATTTATTTTATATTTTTTGTGATTTTTATTTTATTTTTTTTATAACTATTTTAATAAAAATATAGAAAAATACATTTAACTAGTTAAAATACTTTTTTATAACTGTAAAGATTTATAAAAGCATTTTTAAGTTGCTTTCTTTAATCAAGGAGTAATTTTGTGATATTTTGAGACATATTTGAATTTTATATATTTTTAAATTATTTTTAATTAAAAATAGCTAAAAATGAACTTTTTTTCCTTTAATTTTATTTTTCCTAGGCGCCTCTAATCTCAAAGAACATCTCAAACTTAATTTTGTAATTTTCTGATTTTTATTCTATTTTGTATAATTATTTTAAGCAAAAAAATACTATTTTCCTTTAAAAATACATTTTTATATTAAAAATAAGCTTTCTAACTTTAAAATTTTTATGGAAGTATCCTAAGCTTATTTTCTTCAATTGGAGATATTTTTGTGGTTTTTTTAGTCATATTTACGTATTTCAATTTTTATTAATTTCTTAAAGAAAAATACTTAATAATGCATATTTATTTTAGATCGTACTTTTTATTTTATCTTTGGTCCTCTGACCACAATGAACACAACAAACTTGATTTTATATTATTTTGGTTTTTATTTTATTTTTTATAATTTTTTTTTTAATTATAACAAGATAAAATTTCTAAAAAATTAGGGCTTTTCATGCTAGGGGTGTCCTCTGGTCAAAAGTTTATATGATTATGATATTTAATTAAATTAATTAATTATAATTAATTTTTTTCCATGGAATTTTTAATTAATTTAAATTAAAATACTTTGTCAATATTTTTAATTTTTGGTCCATTAATTTATCCTCTGTTCACTGAGCACATAGGTGTTTTATTTTATTTTTACGATTTTTCTACGCTATGATATGAATTTTTTAAGTTAAATAACATTATTTATATTTAATTAATTCGGAAAACCCATATTTATCTACTTATACACGTAGTGCTGACTGTATCATCAGGCATGTCGAAAGCCCACGCGTTGCCCGTTGATTCGCCATGCTTTACACCTCAGTCGCTAACTCGGCCCGCAATTCTCGTAACGTCGCCCCATTCGACCTAATCTCCACCATTCGTTTGATACAAGCGGAAATGGACTGCATCAGTTCATCGTCCCGGATCGTCCATAACCCGTGAACCATTCGCGATCTAACCCTAATATCTTGCTCAATACTTAACTACATTAAGTGTGGATTGGCCTTATGCCTTCATCTAAGTGAGACGAACATGTCCATACGACTAGATACACATGAAATATAAATCTCTTTCATAAAGGTTCAAACTAAGGCCAAATTAGGGATTTTCAAGCTATACCTTTGCCCAAGTGGTGAGGCCCCAATTGGGCTAGTTGAGAAGCTTTGCCTTGGTCCCACGAACGTCGTCTAAGTGTCAATTTGAGTCGTGGTTGGTTCTAGGTATGAATTTGGTTGGAGGGTGGCTTGAGTGTGGTCTAAGGATAGGTAAGAGAGCTCGTGAATGGGGACTTTTAATCAGGAAAGTGATCTTGAGGTGTTGTGAAGCTTCTGAAATGATCAATTAGGAGTTTTGTGGAGTTTTTTGGAATGACTTAAAACCACTTGGATTTCAGTTGGGAAATTAGGGTTTCTCAGTGGGGGAAAAGGACTAAAAATGGTTGGGATGAGCTTCGTGAGGTTGTGGGAAGGTCTGGAAACAATTTGACAGGGCTTCGCCACAGTTCATGCACTTCTTCATATTTGGTCGTGAGGGGCAGTGAGTTTATAGGCAGAGCTGCGGTGGCTAATTGGGCAGGTCAGGGGGTCCAAGGTGGCTCTTTAGTGGAGGGAAGAAGAAAGGAAGTGTCCAGTGTGATTGAACCAAGTGAGGGAGTTCAATTTTGGGTTTTGACCATGGGAGGCCTCTCAGGTTTGGTGTTTTCCGACAGCCAAGGTGATCGGCCAACCAAGAAGAGGTCACCAACTTGCTCAGGGTGGTCAGGGGTGAAGATTTGTGAAGCCAATTGAGTTGGAGCATGGGTAAGGGTGTTTAATTTAAATAGAAGTTTAAAAGTTAGGTTTGACTTGGGTTTAGCCCTATAAAAATGGGTTTGGGTGAGTCCCCATGGTTGGCAAAGGCTGATGGAGGTCAGGTGGATCGGTGTGGTTAAGTCCCAATCAAGCGTATTTAGATTAAATTTAGGTTTAAGTGAATCATGAGAGGGGTTAAGCACTTTTTAGGGGATCATTAAAGGGGTTCCTCCCCTTGCCACTTTGGGTAGGGTGATATGGCATGGCTCATATGGCTGACCTATGGCTTGAGGAAGGCTTCATGGCTTGCATGTGGCTTGTACTTTTTTCCATGAAAAAGGATTTTTAATAATTTTGGCATTTTGGTGAAATGGTATTATAAAACCAAATTATGGAATTTAAATCATGAAGTTTAAAACTTAGGGCTTGATTTTGATTAAATGGGTGATGGGGAGAAGAATTTGTCAGATGGGCTTTTGATTTCAAAGGAATTAGAAGTTGGCTTTGTTTTGGTGGACTTTTAAAGATGGGTCATGGGTAATTAATTTGGGCTTTTGACTTAATGCAAATGATGTTTAAAATTAATCATGATGGGTTTATTGAAGTCTTGAATTTGCCATGATGGAATTTAGGACTTGAATTTGGTAAGGTTTGATTTGGTTCATGGGTTCAATTTGGTGAAAATTAGCATTAGGGTTGACTTGGGATTTGAATTTGGACTTGGCATTGAGTGAGAATAGATTTGATTGGGAATTTTTTATTGATTTGAGGTGGATTTTGGGAATTTTTGGTGAATTTGAGGAATTAGTTAATTTTGGTGGAAAAGGGTATTTTTGGTATTTTGGTAACAATTGGGCATTTTTTTCAATTTTGGGGTAATTAAGTAATTTGGAGAGGTTTGAAAATAATTTTTGATGAAAAATTTGGTGTTTGGTTAATTTTAGGCATTTTTGAGAGTTTAGGGGTATTTTGGTAATTTGATCAATTTTGGTGGATTTCGGGAACTTTGGGTTAGTTTGAGTAAATTGGATGACTAAGGCTCTGTTTGGCGCAGCTGCAGTTGCGCTGCCCCAGAAAGCTATTGTGGGGAAGCTGGCAGGTTGTTTGTTGCAGTTGTGTGAAAACAGTTGTGGGGCAGTTGATTCTGGAAAAATAGAAATTTTGTCCCTGTTTAGTTAAACTTTTTGGAACAGAATAATGACAGTCTTAAATATGATAAAACAGAAACAAAAATTTACTTTACAAGCTAAAAATATAAAAGATAGACTTCTACAATTTTTAGCCAATCTCAGAAGCCATAAATTTGATACTTTTAAGGAAAACAAAACAAAGAAGAACAAAAGCCTTTAAGAATTTCATTATAGAAACTTCATATCACCATGCATTTGTAATTGGTGAAAATAGAGAACCTTTGCCTCGATCTTATTAATATTCTCATGCTTTCTATCAAATACCAAGTGAAGAAATTTCTACATAGATTTTCTAATGAGCTTTTTATGTGAATTCATGAAACACCAATAAATTTATATAGCCAAATTTGGAAAATCAAACAAGAAAAAAATTAAACAACTTTAGTGTTAAATTTTAAAATAAAAAGGAGACAAATTTGGTCGAAAAAAGTTCACACACAGCTATATTACTAGCCTAAATTTGGCACATATTTCCAAAGACAATCCAGTCTTATCATAACACGTTTAGAAATAATTGTAGGATAAAATGATTTCAACAATAGCAAGTTGAAGAACCAAAACATTACTGCCATTTGAACACAGGTATTCTCAAAGAAGAAAAAAATAATGGCTCGCCATCAGGCACACAGAAATTCCCAAAGCTTTTGCATGAACCTATGCAAACGAACAATCTCAATAAGGAAATTAGGTATAACTAAAACATTCATGTGAATCACCATAAAATCCTTGGGTAGAGGAAGCTCTTTTATGGATATTACGAGAACTCAATTTTATGAAGTTTTTGGTTGTTTGCTGCTGCTCTCAACTCAAATCTTTAATATCACATCAAAATTAGCACTATTATTACTTATTAAAAGTGAATACACTAATCCATGCATAGGTCAAAGCACCAAATGCTATGTATGTAATATCAAAATTTAGGAATGATAGATGTAAATCCATAAGAATTGTGTCCTACAAATGTAAATTTTCCAAATGATTCATACCCTGCTTTCCATTCCAGAACAAAGGCGTGAGAACTTCAAAAACAGAAAAAAATTATCTATGATATTGACTACAAAGAAGGATGGTCAATAAGTAAATACAGATAGTAGTGTCTGATGTACATACATGGTAACAAAACTTTTGATAAATCTGAAATGCAGGTTAACCAAAAATGAGTCAGATTAGATCACAGTTAAAAATTACATTTCGATCCACTAAAAAGAATAAGCTTAGGGATCACTATTCACGGTTCACATAACTAAAGAAAAAAATCAGGAACCATAATATCCAGAGCACTGCTGCAAATCAAGCAAAATAGCCAAACAAAGCATTTCCAAAGGCAAATCTAAAAGCAACTACCAACTTTGTTAGAATTAGGAATCAGATTCTGCAACACTCTCATTTTCTCATTTATTCTACTTCTCCTCCTCTGAAAAGGAAGCATAAAGCTTGAAAGGGTTAAAAAATCAAAGAAAAACCAAAACAAGAAACCAGTAAACAAAATTGCCACCTTTTCTGACAAATTGTGAACTTCAGCTGCTGCTCCTCTTCGTTGTGGGCTTGGGAAGAAGAACGGGGGTCAGGAAGAACAAGGCGCGGTATCGGGAAGAAGAATAGGGGTCGAGAAGAATAAGGCGCGGGGTCGAGAACACCAGGCGAGATGGTCAGACGACGCGGAACACTAGGGCAGAGGGCTTGTTTGAGCCAAAAACGGGGGCAATGTGGAACATTAGCGAGGCAAAAGCTTGGTCGCGGGGTTGATCCTGCGTCCGACTTTTCGCCTGCTTTAGCTTCCTTCGGCCGCGAAGCTGGAGCCAAACGGAAAAACTTCGCGGTTTAGGGCCGCGCCGCGTGAAAAAAGCGGCCCCAAACGGAGCGTGAGATTTGTTTTGGTGGAGTTTTGAGAGAAATCAGGAATTTTTACAATTTTTGGGTATTTTGGGAGTTTGGGTAAATTGGAGTATTTTTTGAAAATTTTAGGGGTATTTTTGGACAATGTTGGATGATTTAGGTGGTGAGCATACAAGCCATGGGTAGGCCTTCTTAAAGTCATATGAGTCTTATAAGAGCTCATCTTGAAGCCTCCACATGTTGGTTCTAGTCATCCTAACCAAGGGTTAAGGACTTAGGACCACCCATATGAGTCTTCAAAAGAGTTAAGGAGTGGTTATGAACCTCTAGGGGGGAGATGGGTCGATTGATGGTTTTGGGTGTGTTAGAAAATTTGTAGTGATTCCAAGTATGTGTGTGCAAGACCAAACCACCTAGGGTTCCCCTAAGGCCAGTTGGTCCTATAGTAACTCATTCTTGAGTCTCCACATGTTGGTCTTTTCCATCTCAAGTGAAAAATGAGGGCTTGTGACTACCTATGTGAGCCTTTGAGTCAAGAATTGTTTAAAATTTCTATGGGGGTGGGTTCCATCACTACTCCACTAGAATAATCAATATTAAAGTTCTATGGATAGATCCTGGGCTTTTAAAGAAAGGAATCAGACCTCATAAAAAATGAGGTCAACAAGACACTCTATGACCTAGGAGCCAGTGTCATTCTCATGTCTATGAATATTTTCAAACAACTTGGAAGAGGATAAATTAAGCCTACCAACTTGACACTCTTGTTAGCAGATCAATTAGTGGCTTGCCCTTTAGGGATAGTTTAAATCATGTTTGCCAGAGTGGATATATTCACTTTTCTAGCTGATTTTGTGATCTTAGAATTAAAGGCTGATAAAGAAATGCATGTGATTTTTAGACACCCCTTTTAGTCACTAGTAGAGCTACTATTGATGTTCAGAAATGGAATGCAATTTTGAGAAGTAATGATCAAAAAGTTACATTTGATATTTTAAAATCACTTGACCTTCGCAAACCCTTAGAAATGATCAAAACCAAAAAATTGAAACAGCGGCTAGGGAAGTAAGAATACAATCTGTTGAATCAAATGAGTTGAATCTGGAAAAACAAAACATAATTGATGAATTTTTGGGAAATCTAACTAATAATAATATGACCTTCCTGTAAGAGAAACTGATGCAATAACCTTAGACTTTTCAAAATAGTACTTTAATCTACCTTAGGGAACCATTGGATATTATCGGATCGAAAGTGAGAGGTTACTACAAAACCTCAATCGATAGAGAGAACAAGATTGATAATTGTGGAATGAAGTTGGGAGCTTAACATTGCTCGAGGATGAGAGAGAAAATCAAGAACAACTTGAATGTAAGATGAGCGATCTAGGACCACTGAATTGGCAATTCGATCCTAGAGACCAAGTTTATGTTGATTTCTAAAACTTCATCTCGGTGGAGATGTTAAACCAAGCACTTTCTTGGGAGATAACCCAAGCATGATTTTTTTTTGTTTTGATGTTTTCATCTCAACAATTATATTTTCCATTTGCATGTGTTTGTTTGATGTTTTTTGTATTTGTGTAAGTGTTTGTTTGTCTGATGTTAGTCGTTGTCGATCACTGGTCCCTCTACAGAGTAGTGGTCTATTCGAAGGGGGTAGCAAGAAAAAAATTTCCTATCGTACTAGGCATTGATGTGACCACGACAAAATCTGACATGACCACGCCACTTTCAGGCGTGACCATGCCACCCTTGGCATGTTTTGGGTAAGTCGTAGGAAAGGGCGACGTCACCATGACATAGCCCAGCATGACCAGGCTACTTCACATTAAAGACCCCAAATCTAAAATTCTTTAGCACTTCTCTCACTTCATTCTGCTCGAGCACTTCCTCCCCCACCTATGCTGCTCCTAGATTGTCGGAAAGGGTGCTTCTTATGTTAGATCCAGCCATCATTTGATATATCAGAGTAGAAGCTCTTGGATGTGGTGAGTGTGCTTGCTAAGCCCCTTGTTTCTCCATTTTTTTTTTGTTAATCCACACAAATCTCTCTCACATTCTCACAAATCTCAATCGCCCTAAGCTTCCATGGTATTGTTTTGATCTCCACTCTTGCTCGTTGATTTTGGTGCCATAAAATTCATTATTTTGATCTATCTTCCTTAAACCAAAATTTGTTTTCTTTCCATGGACCCCATGACCAAAGGGAAAGGAATCTCACGCTACGACCGCACTTAATTTGTTAGCCATATTGTTTCACAACGGTATGACAACATTCTAGTCCAGAAGAAGTCGATTCCGGTGTGGTTGTTTCAGTTTCTTGAGGTTAAGATTTTTGTTGAAATTAATAGACAACAGTGGTTGAGTTTGTGCTATGCTTTTGACTCCGGTATTATCCCACTCATACGTAAAATCTATGCTAACATGAAAGAATCCATGGATGGGCACCCCTTTTGGTTTGAATAGGAAAAATCCACAAAAAATGCCTCCTAACCAAATGGTTTTCTCTAATCACAAAAAACCCTAAAAAGATTGCTAGGAAGAAAATTACATTGAGATTTCAAGGATTTTTCACCTTCGTGATGTTTTAATATGCTTTTGTCTTTGCTTGATCTAAGCTCCTACCACGTGCGGCAAAGCTAGCTCCACTCCTTTTCTAAATATTGAAGAAGCTCTCTCTTTTCCCTAGGAGATTTGAAGCTCTTTCTTCTTCCAAGCAAGATGAAGCTCTCTTCTTCCAAACGAGATGAAGCTTTCCCTCCAAGAATCTTTTGTCAAGCCTTCCTTACCCTTTCCTCAAGGATCAATGAAGGAAGAAGAGAATGATCAAGAGGCAGAAGATAATCAGAAGAAAAAGCTCAAGTTCTCTCCAAGATCTCTCGGAACTCTTCCCTACTCTCTTGTTCGAATGCTTCCAATTCCTTCAACATTTTGCCCTCAAGGGAGGTGATATCCCTTGGCACATAGCCCGGATTTGATCTCTTGCCCCTTTTGAAATGAGCCCAAAAAATCACAGAAATCATTTTAGCTTAAAACCAAATAAAAATGGCTTATCTGACTGTTAAAAGGCATTCCCAACGGAAATCTGGGGACCATTTTGGAAAAACAGTGCGAACCAGATTTTCTGGTGTGGTCACGCCTGCACCCAGCTTAATTGCATGGGGCTTTGTCTGGCCAGTGTGGACATGCCAACGTTGGGCGTGGTCACACCCAAAGGAAAGTGCCACACCCTACTTAGGGCCCAGGCGTGGTCACACTCGCTTTTGGATGTGGTTAGGCATTGTCACACCGAGCCCTTCAACCCTTTTGACCCCAGAGTTTTGCCAAGGGGATTTTATGACTCGTTTGAGCCATGGAACATCCTAAATTACTGGATTATGACCTCCAAACGCCAGGATGGTCATCAGGCTCACCTTATATTGGGAGACCGACGGTGATTGACAGTAGTCGCTTTCGAGCACGACCAGAATAGAACAAACCCTTAATTTGGTGCAAGATGTGCCCGTTGAAGGCTGTACATACTCCTCGATTGAGAAAAAACAAATTCTATATATTTTACTAAAATTTTAAAACAAATTCTATACTTTTTAGATTCATCAAAATAAAAAAAAAATACTGAAAAATGACTTAAACCTGAGATAGCATATACGGTTAGGGGTGTAAAGGAATCGAACACGAATGAACAGAGCTTGTGTTCATGTTCGGTTCGTTTGAATTTTAGTTTGTTTGAAATAAACACGTGTTTGAAATTGTTCGTGAAGCCGCTGTTCGTGTTTGTTTTTTAACAAACGAACCGAACACAAGCTGTTCGTGAACGAGGAGCCAGTTTGGCATCCCTAATATTAATATATATATAAATAATATGTTATATTAATTGTATAATTTATATTATATAAATATATAATATTTATATTAGTATATTACTAACATAGTGTATTTTTATATTATTATTATTATTAATTTATTACATTTTATAATTTATAAAATTTAAATTTTTAAAATATCATAAAATTTATATATAAATTATATTATATTTCGAACAATAACGATTCGAACACGAACGAATACATCAATGTTCGTATTTAGTTCATTTAACTAACCGAATGAAAAAAAAATGTTCACGTTCGTCTCGTTTACTTATAAAACGAATCGAACACGAACTCATTGACGAACCGAACAAAAACTGTTCGCGAATAACCAGCTTTTTTTTTGACAGTCATATATATGATTAAATGGCTCCAGTTTTTAGACAAACGACTCAAATCTTACCGTACTGGGAAGTGTGCATTCAATCCCAGCACGTGCCCTTCACGTAAATTTTACAATTATTATATGATGTATATTTCTATATACACAAATTCTAACATAAATTTTTTAAAGCAATCAATGCTGGCCAGAAGATGAAAAAAATTAAAATAAGAAAAAATGAACATTGCAACTCATTCTCATATATTTATTTGTCTTGCACTAATAGTTAGATTTTTACATGTCAAGCGCATTTTACTACATATGTCAAGATATATAAAAACATAAATTATATAATTTATATTGAGATAAGATATTTTGTACTTCTAACGTGAATGATCAATATTATATCAGGAGTCCTGATGTAATTTTGTATCAGGATTTAAATTATGACATGTCATGTATATAGGGGTGTAAACGAGCCGAACACGAGCGAGCCATGCTCAGCTCGTGTTCGGCTCGTTTATATTTCNTACAGCACTTGGGAGTTGCCCTTATGGACGGAGTAAGTGATTCCTTTGCTTCTGTTATCTTTTTCTTGCTTTCCTTAGTTTCTCTTTACTGTTTTTCCGCGTGATCCTCTGCTTCTGCTTTTTTATGAGATATTTTTAGTTTAATTAGCCTAAACTTTTGGCAAATTTCGTAACATTCTGCCATGTCTGCAACGGGAGAAACTTTTAATTTCCCCATTTTCATAAGAAACCATAAAAACAGAGCCAACATCACCGTTATATCTTATGCTTACATTTGATTTTGGGCATTTAGCTTATTTGGAGATAAAAGAGTCGTAGGTTTTTCTTGTTAATCGCATTGAACAGTTTGCTTTCTCAAAAGTATGGTCTGTAACTTAATTTTGATTTATTTTGCGAAGTTCTTCAAAATTATTACTTTGTGCGAGTAATTCTCAACAGTTTCACTTGTATAGGTAGCATAAAGTATATCTGAATGGCTTATATTTCCATTGAAAACATTACCGATAACACAATATTATTGAGGAATTCATTGCCAAGTTATTGGTTTAGTCTTACAGAGGTGGTTGGGTAGAAGCGTCTACAAGCGTTGGGCGTGTGAACATATTAGGTTGAAAGTGTAAACAAAAACCACCTAACAATGTTTATTTTAAGCCTTTTTTTAGTTTTTATTTTTTCTCTCAAAAATGACTTTTGAAGATTGTGGCCCAACTTTGTTGAATATATATCATAGTTTCCTATGTATGTTTAATAGAAAGCATAAAATTTGTTGGTAGGGATTTGAGCTTCAATTGATGTCTATAAAATGGACTTGTAAAGCGCCTAATTTAAAATGCTGCCAGACTTTATGAAAAATCTAGTTGCTTTAAAACTAACGCATATGCCATAAACGGAATAAATATCGTATTCAATGCCTTTGGCAGAGACAATTTAGGATTTCCCATACTTAATGAGATTTCTATGTTTCAAATAACTGCTGTAGGGCAATATTACATTTTGGATGGAGACAAGTACTGTGCTGAAATTTTTGCTGCATAACTTAATGTAACTTTTAACTTTTTCTTTTGTTTTTATGCCTTTTTACCCTTGCATTTTACATGTATTTATGCCTTTTTACCCTTGCATTTTTTAGGCAATTACCATTTCTTTATCCCTTATAAATGAATGTTTTTATGGTGAGTTTTTACTGTCATTTTTTTCAATCATTTGTCTCACTTGCTTCTAATCACTCATGTCTTCCTCCGCTTAAGCTTCTGCTACTCATGCTTACCCCAGTTGTGCCCCTCTTGTTTATCACAACCGGTTGGACTTTGTCACGATGTATGATCGTATGCTAACAATGTGTCCAAGTGTTCTTGTCTTCTAGGTTAGTTATGTGATCTAATTTTTATTAAATAGCAATGAGTTTTTCTAAAAATAGAATTTAGAGATAGTGCATAGTTGTTTACTTGAGCATTATGTGTAGTTTGATCGTGTTGAACCCAATTTGTCCTCGAACCATGCACAAGGAATAGAACACATGCAAAGGAAGATGGAATAAGGATCCTTTGAGAAAAGACAGAGCGAATTGGCAGGGATTCCTTAATGCATAAATGAGAATGAGTCTTCCCTTTTTCTGTGTAATATCTCTTATTTATATGAGTTGACACCACCTTAAAGGACCATCATATCATTTAAAATAAAAGAATTATGACAAAGAGTCTGAGTGAGAGTCTGAGTGAGGCCATATACAATTTCAACTCTAAAATGCTCGAAAGAACATCTTCATGAAATATTGAAATCCCTTTGGCCTCCGTCTCGAGTGTAATCATGGTGTGTCCAAGTGCTGACCGTACGATATCGGATGTCGGCTTCTTGCCGACCGATTCGAGTGACAATGCTTATAGGTATTTCATATGCGGATCATTATTACTTTGGTCGTAGTTGCTCGAGCTTGGGATTTGCACGATGATCATTCTTTGGAGGTTCACTTGTGGTGACCCTTGGGTCGCCTAAAGAAGTTTGCATTCCTTTTCATTTATCGAGTTTATCTATTCGAATTTAAGCCCCTTTCATTTGACAAAAATCCTATGACGAATTAAGGAAATGACGTAGTTTTATAGGGAGTTCTTGAAAATTATGAAATATGCTTAGTAATTTATCTTTAATATATTATGAAGATTAAATTTGTAATATGAATTTAAATTAATTTTCAGATAAAGTTGAGATGTGAGTAATTTTTATTTTAGGAAAGATTTTTTCATAGAAAAAACATAACTTTGATATGAAACTTCTTATATTATTTTAAATTTTACATCTTAAAAATAACGCTATTCAGAATGTCAATAGAATAATAATAATATAATAATAATAAAAATGTTTTTTGAAACATTCATTATAAAATTTCTATGGGGAATTATTGTCTCTGTCTCGAGGTTGAATGAATTTAAAATGTATATAATTTAAAAATTCAATTAAAATAATAATTTTAAATTTTAGAGGGTTTTTAATTGGATGTCATTCATAAATAATGAAAATATGAAATTAACTCTTTATTGCTGGGATGCATTTTAGTATTGAATATTTCTCTTTCATCACATTTTTTTCTGTATGTGAGTGCCAACAAAAATTATCATCAACTTGTTGTATGGCTCTTTATTGATTAGCCGAAGAAAAATAAAATTTTAAACTCAATATATAAATGAGTCAAATATTAATAAACTTTTGTTCTATCATATTTGGTTCATGTTGGGTTAAATTAATTAAATAATTAATATTTATTAAAATTATTTTTATTATTTTTTATGTTGTATGTAAAAATGTTAATTATTATTACTATTTTAAATTATTGGAGCTAATTTTGAACTGAAAATTAGCGCATTTCAAATAAAAGTTAAAAAAATTCAAATTAGTCAAACACGAGCAAACTTTAGGTTAACTCAAGTTTGCTTTGCTGACACACCTGATGAAATGAGGACAATTTTAGTGAATTAGTAATAAAAATAAAATAATACTTTCGAGGTATTTTAAATTCATTATTATAAAGACCGTTTAATTATATTTTATTTCATTTATAAACTTTAAAAGTAAAGTTTTATGTGCTTATATATATCATTGAAATTAGGACCAACATTTATTTAATAAAAGAAAGCATCAAATTCCTTCGTTCATGCTTGCCGCCATTAAATAACTGTACTTTAATAATAGTGGAAAATATGGATTGCATTTCGTTGAATTTTTGTATTTGAGGATTTTACGAATGACGATAAAAATTGGTAAGTTTATTAGAGAAGAATAATAGATATTCTATAGTAATTTAAACTTTTCTAAAATTTTATATTTTTTTTTAAATATCGAGATAAAACTTCGGTTTTCAGCCCCTCTAGAGCGTTAAATTCAAAGCCAGGTAAGTGGCGGCCATCACCACTTCGGTCTTCGTCAACAGTTGAACGGTGCTACGGTGGCTGGTCAAACCTGATAAACAGTTCACAAAGTCTACACAATCTCCTCTCTCATTCTTACTCCTCAAATGACGCCAATCTTATTGCTTCTCTCCTACAAGAGAAGAACTGCCACTGTTTCCCTGGCAAAGTTTGCTTCCAAAAGCAACTGTTTTCTTCCTTTACACAGCCTCTCTTTTGCCCTCACCCCATTTTCCATTAGTTCACTCAACCGTGAGCTTTTTTTCGTCTACAACTGCACGGAGACGAGGGCTGGATTCCTGGAGATCATTTGTCATGGCAGCAGAAGCTATGCATATCTTGGAGGTACTTATTGGATGCTAAGTAGTTAAGGTTTGTTCGGTTCATGTCACACTGCTGTCAGGCCAGTGCTGAGTGCTCCTGGCGCCAACGTTAAGCAGTACCCGGAGCTTCAAGCAAATGGGTTTCTTGTGAATTATACAGCTCCATATTGTGCGGAGTGCATGAGGAGCAATGGGCAGTGTGGGTGTAATAACGACACGAGAAATTTTATGTGCATCTGTGGCGATCGGGCTCATAATAAGAGTTGCGTTACGTCTTCAGGATCAATTTATTTTATGATTTTAGGTTCATAATGAATTAATTTGATTAAGCGGCCATGCGGAATTTTAGTTTGTGGGCATGCTTAGCTGTTTGATGGTATTTTCCATCCCATGTAAGCTAACTTTTGCTTACCATGAATCGGTCGACGTTATAGCTGCAACAGAATAATTTCTATGCTTCATTTGACTGATTTATTAATTAAAGGTAGCCAGCCAACCCAAATAGTTAAGATAAGGTAAATGATGATGATTTATTGGTTGTTGCTAGTCCAGGTTTATCTATAGTGCTTTCTATTAAATGCCAATAAATAATTAACTAAGGGAGGTAAACTGAATTTCACCAGTTTTGGTTTTGCGCAAAGAAAAGTTAAAAAGGGTATTTTTATTTACTTGTGTATGGAATGGAAGTTTCTTGATTACTTTTAGTAAGATATTTCACAATGCAGAAATGAAGAAATTCACATAACAAAAATCAAACCCAAACGATTTACGTGGTTAGGTGTTGAATTGATTCATCTACATCCACGGGGAATGAGATTTCACTAGCACCGGATGGAGAGAAAGAAAAAGACTTTGGGTTACAACTTCTACCCTTCTCACTTACCTCTCATCAATCCTAAGCTCCTTTGATAGAGGATGATTAGAGCATACAAGAAAATAGAGCCAAAAGACCAAAATATCTTTNATGTTTTTGAAACATTCATGATAAAATTTCTATGGGGAATTATTGTGTCTGTCTCGAGGTTGAATGAATTTAAAATGTATATAATTTAAAAATTCAATTAAAATATTAATTTTAAAATTTAGAGGGTTTTTAATTGGTTGTCATTCATAAATAATGAAAATATGAAATTAACTCTTTATTACCGGGATGCATTTTAGTATAGAATATTTCTCTTTCATCACATTTTTCTGTGTGTGCGTGCCAACAAAAATCATTATCAACTTGTTGTATGGCTCTTTATTGACTAGCCGAATAAAAATAAAATTTTAAACTCAATATGTAAATAAGTCAAAGAATAAACTTTTGTTCTATGTTCATATTAGGTTAAATTAATTAAATAATTAATATTTATTATAATTGTTTTTATTATTTTTTTATGCTGTATGTAAAAATGTTAATTATTATTATTATTTTAAATTATTAGAGCTAATTTTGGACTGAAAATTAGCGCATTTCAAGCAAAAGTTAAAAAAATTCAAACTAGCCAAACACGAGCAAACTTTGGGTTAACTCAAGTTTGCTTTGCTGACACACCTAATGAAATGAGGACAATTTTAGTGAATTTGTAATAAAAATAAAATATTACTTTCGAGGTATTCTAAATTCATTATAAAGACGGTTTAAATATATTTTATTTCATTTATGAACTTTAAAAGTAAAGTTTTATGTGCTTATATATATCATTGAAATTAGGGCTAACATTTATTTAATAAATTAAAGCATCAAATTCCTTTGGTCATGCTTGCCGTCATTAAATAATTGTACTTTAATAATGGTGGAAAATATGGATTGCATTTCGTTGAATTTTTGTATTTGAGGATTTTACGAATGAAGATAAAAATTGGCAAGTTTATTAGAGAAGAATAATAGATATTGTATAGTAATTTAAACTTTTCTAAAATTTTATTTTATTTTTTAAATATCGAGAGAAAACTTCGTTTTTCAGCCCCCCTAGAGCGTTAAATTCAAAGCCAGGTAAGTGGCGGCCATCACCAATTCGGTCTTCGTCAACAGTTGAACGGTGATACGGTGGCTTGTCAAACCTGATAACCAGTTCACAAAAGTCTACACAATTTCCTCTCTCATTCTTACTCCTCAAATGACGCCAATTTTATTGCTTTATTGCTTCTCTCCTACAAGAGAAGAANTGCTGGTCAAACCTGATAACCAGTTCACAAAAGTCTACACAATCTCCTCTCTCATTCTTACTCCTCAAATGACGCCAATTTTATTGCTTTATTGCTTCTCTCCTACAAGAGAAGAACTGCCACTGTTTCCCTGGCAAAGTTTGCTTCCAAGAGCAACTGTTTTCTTCCTTTACACAGCCTCTCTTTTGCCCTCACCCCGTTTTCCATTAGCTCACTCAACCGTGAGCTTTTGTTCGTCTACAACTGCACGGAGACGAGGGCTGGATTCCTGGAGATCATTTGTCATGGCAGCAAAAGCTATGCATATCTTGGAGGTAGTTATTGGATGCCAAATAGTGAAGGTTTGTTCGGTTCATGTCACACTGCTGTCAGGCCAGTGCTGACTGCTCCTGGCGCCAACGTTAAGCAGTACCCGGAGCTTCAAGCAAATGGGTTTCTTGTGAATTGGACAGCTCCATATTGCGCGGAGTGCATGTGGAGCAATGGCCATTGTGGGTATAATAACGACACGATAAATTTTATGTGCATCTGTGGCGATCGGGCTCATAATAAGAGTTGCGTTACGTCTTCAGGATCAATTTATTTTATGATTTTAGGTTCATAATGAATTAATTTGAATAAGCGGCCATGCGGAATTTTAGTTTGTGGGCATGCTCAGCTGTTTGATGGTATTTTCCATCCCGTGTAAGCTAACTTTTGCTTACCATGAATCGGTCAACGTTATAGCTGCAACAGAATAATTTCTATGCTTCATTTGACTGATTTATTTATTAAAGGTAGCCAGCCAACCCAAATAGTTAAGATAAGGTAAATGATGATGATTTATTGGTTGTTGCTAGTCCAGGTTTATCTATAGTGCTTTCTATTAAATGCCAATAAATAATTAACTAAGGGAGGTAAACTGAATTTCACCAGTTTTGGTTTTGCGCAAAGAAAAGTTAAAAAGGGTATTTTTATTTACTTGTGTATGGAATGGAAGTTTCTTGATTACTTTTAGTAAGATATTTCACAATGCAGAAATGAAGAAATTCACATAACAAAAATCAAACCCAAATGATTTACGTGGTTAGGTGTTGAATTGATTCATCTACATCCACGGGGAAGGAGATTTCATTAGCACCGGATGGAGAGAAAGAAAAAGACTTTGGGTTACAACTTCTACACTTCTCACTATACCTCTCATGAATCCTAAGCTCCTTTGATAGAGGATGATTAGAGCATACAAGAAAATAGAGCCAAAAGACCAAAATATCTTTAATTCCAGTAAAATTTATAAATACAACAATCTCTACCTTTTATCTTACTTCCAGATAGGTGAGAAATAACCAAATGATTTCCAAACTCCAATTCAGTTGCACCAAATTGGTTGTCTGCATACCTACCCTCCCAAAAGGATCAACCCTCGTGTTGTTCTTCAAAATATCTGATTGGGCAATCAGTCCTAAGCTCAGATGTTCACCAAACTCCTTCAAACATTGCTTCTTGGCTCTCTAGATCGATCGTTTATCAAGAAGAGCATGATTAACACTTCCAAGTCTACTCCTTCCCTCTTGATCATGCTCTTGATTACGATCTCACTTGCACTCAACTTTCTTTGCCTTCTGCTTGTCCTCTCCCTCTTGCTCTATCCACTTAAATTGACGCACAAGCCCCCCTTCATCCTCACTAACTTTGTCTCTTATGTTCCATCTCTTCACATATATTTTCCTCTTTTCTTCCTCTCTTTTCTACTCCTCTTAATTTCCCTGTAAAGCACACAAATCAGTGCTAGCTAGTTTAATGTACCATATATNGTTCCAAACTCCAATTCAGTTGCACCAAATTGGTTGTCTGCATACCTACCTCTCGAAAGGATCAAACCTCGTGTTGCTCTTCAAAATATCTGACTGGGCAATCAGTCCTGAGCTCAGATGTTCACCAAACTCCTTCAAACATTGCTTCTTGGCTCTCTAGATCGATCGTTTATCAAGAAGAGCATGGTTAACACTTCCAAGTCTACTCCTTCCCTCTTGATCATGCTCTTGATTACGATCTCACTTACACTCAACTTTCTTTGCCTTCTGCTTGTCCTCTACCTCTTGTTCTATCCACTTAAATTGACGCACAAGCCCCTCTTCATCCTCACTAACTTTGTCTCTTACGTTCCATCTCTTCACATATATTTTCCTCTTTTCTACTCCTCTTAATTTCCCTGTAAAGCACACAAATCAGTGCTAGCTAGTTTAATGTACCATATATTAGAGAACCTTAGATAATATTTCTTAAATTCCCTTAAGTTATTGTGTCAATGTTCAGGCGTCACTTGGATGTGATGTGTTATATTGCATGAATACAGTGAAGAGNACATATATTAGAGAACCTTAGATAATATTTCTTAAATTCTCTTAAGTTATTGTGTCAATGTTCAGGCGTCACTTGGATGTGATGTGTTATATTGCATGAATACAGTGAAGAGTGTACAATAGCCGATGTATTTGCTCCCAGGTGTAATGTTAAATAAGCTAGGGTTCCCACAATATGAATGTATGAGTAAAAAAGCTTACTCCATAAAACTAATTTTACAATAGAAATTTGGAATATAGGTCATCTCATAGATAAATTAATAAAATTAATAGATATTATAATTCATATAAAAATAAATATTTTATGCATTCAAGAAAGTAAATGGGTTCGATAAATGGTTAAGGAGAATGATAAACTTTGATATTTAGACAAGAGTTATAGTAGAAATAATATAGATGTAATTATAGATAAGAGTTTGTAAAAAATATTATAAAAATTAACATAATTAGGGATAAAATAGTAGCCCAAAAAATATTGATGATACTAAGTTTCTTAATGTTATAAATAATTATACTCCCCAAATAGGTTTGAATATATGTTCAAAAGAAAAATTTTAGAATGACCAAAAGAAGAATAATATCAAAGATACATCTTGAAGAGAAATTTTTTTTATTGGAGGACATTAAAAAAACATGTCGGTAGAGTGGTAGAATGTTTTAAAAGCACTTTTGGTGGGCATGATTTTGGAGTGGCTAATGAAAATATTAAAAGTCCTTATTTTTTTGTTTTAGTTTATGACAGTGTTATTGTTAATACCTTATTTAATAAAAGAGATGGACATATTATCACTTATAAGATTGAATATAATAAAACACAAATTAATTATTTTTTTCTGAAAAAAATAGATCATCGATATTGTGAAGATCATAAGACCATTTTAAATGAAAATTTAAGTATTCAACATTGATTATTAGTTTTGATTTTAAGATAAAGAGTTTAAAGATGCAAAATATAATAAAATATTTTCATAAAATTAGATTTCATCACGTAAAAAAAATAAAATTGTTTTTGTTAGTACACTTTAAAATCTTAATATTTAAGATATCCATGAAAAAGCTAATATTATGTGAGATACGGTAGCGAGTACTATTAAGCAAATTGCAAAAAATGTGCTTGAAGAATTAGAAGGAAATGTTTTTATGAATAAAAATAGTTGGTTGTGAAATAATAATGTGTAGAAAAATATAAAAAAAAATAGAAATCTTATTCTGAAAATTAGTTAGATATAAAAGCTTGCGAAATTAGGAAAAATATAAAATAGTCCTTAGGAGCCTAAGTAAACAATTTATGATGTTGAAAATCCTACTCTTAATGATCTTTATAAAAAAGTTTGATATTAAATATAATGAAATATATATGTATAAACTATGAAAATCTCCAACATATATGTATACTTTTTATATATTAGTCCGTAGAAGTTTGTTCTTTCAAGTTATGAAAATCTCTAGCAATTCGCTTTTGCGCTTCATTGCGTACACCTAAACATACCAAGAGTAATCATTAATAAAAGAGACAAAGTATATCTTATAGTTGAATGATGTTGTCTTCGTCAGACCCTAAATATTTGTGTGACATGCTCTAAAATATTTTTTATATTGCAGATGACAACACCAAAAGATACACTTGTTCTCTTGTCAAATACACAATTTTTAAAGAAATCAAACTTGCAAGTACTCGCTTCTTTGGTCAATCATTGTTTTACCAAAATCTGAAGTGAACCCTCTTCAGCATAAGCTAGTTGTAAATGTCATAACATAGCAGCGTCAGAATAATCATCAGTAACAATTGTCATCCCAGTCGCTGTACTACCTGAAAATAGTAAATATTTTGATGACGAACTCTCTTCATAAAAATTATTACTCTATGACATATCCTCAAAACTCTTGCCTCAATCACTACCTTATAGCTCTTACACTTTGAAGCCCAAATTGATAATAAATTATTTCTCATGTTTGGAACATGTTTAACATCAATCAGCTCTCTCACAGTATTATCATGCAAAATACTTCTTTCACCAAAAGTACGATAAGTTTGTTCTGTCATAACCCGACCTGAGATATGGAAGTAACTAAGGCGAGAAAGGACGGTTCGATGATGTGAAATAAATTTACTATATTCACTTACTACTTAACAGATGAAAAAATCACTAATCAAAATAAATTGAAATAATATATTTAACTTTACCTTATTACTGGTTGCCTACGTCTTCTTCTATCGTTAATTTTTTATCACTAATTAACCTGAAAAGTTATTTTTAAAAATAACAGCGAGCCAACCAAGTTAGTTAATACTCCAATTCATAAACCATAATAATACAAGAGAGAAGGAAGTAATATGTATGTCAGTTAAACTTTTTAATGAATCAATATAAATATTTGATGTCATTTAAAGTCTTATTATATTAATAGCATATTAATATCATTTCATATATATACAATTGTCACAGGAATACTGTCTGCAAGTTTGTACCAATTAAGGTACTTCAATATAAATATCATTTTTTATTTGCGTGCACGAGTACATTAATGTTTTTTCATTAGTACTATCAAGGGGTGACTCCATCCTAGTCTGTCATGCACATACATAAGGGTTCTTCGCGTGGTGTGGTGTTTGACCTAGGTAAGAGTCGTTAAATTGATATTAAAACTTAATAATAACAATAATAATAATAATAATAATAAGACATTTATTAAAAAATTTAGCATGATTTTATAAAGTAAAACCTTAAATAATGAGAAATTAATGATTTATAAAAATAATAAATTAATTTAATTTTTATCATGTTTAGGTTTTCCATTTTATAGAAAAAATTTGATGTCAAGAGCAAGCAAATTATCTATCAACAAGATAAGTATTATTATTAAATTATAGTATCATTTTAGTATCTCTTCTAAATCAGTTTATTGAGTTGTTAATTTTGTTTGATTAATGCAATTTATTGTTTTATTATTAAAATTTATTGGTCATTTCGTTGTGAATGTTTATAATCTCATAATATAAAATAATTCATATAATTTAATATTACATGTTGAGTGATATGAAATTATGAATGATATGATTTACGTAGATTGTTTGTATGTGCATGACTGACTATGATGAAGTCACATTTTGATGTTACTAGTGGGGGAACACTAATGTACCCTGTGCACGTAAATGGAAAAAGATATTGATATTGAAGTATTTTAATTGATACAAAATTTTAGCTGGTACTTCTATGACAATTGTATATATATATATATATATATATATATATANGGAAGGAGATTTCACTAGCACCGGATGGGGAGAAAGAAAAAGACTTTGGGTTACAACTTCTACACTTCTCACTATACCTCTCATGAATCCTAAGCTCCCTTGATAGAGGATGATTAGAGCATACAAGAAAATAGAGCCAAAAGACCAAATTATGTTTAATTACAGTAAAATTTATAAATACAACAAGCTCTACCTTTTATCTTACTTCCAGATAAGTGAGAAATGACCAAATGAGTTCCAAACTCCAATTCAGTTGCACCAAATTGGTTGTCTGCATACCTACCCTCCCGAAAGGATCAACCCTTGTGTTGCTCTTCAAAATATCTGACTGGGCAATTAGTCCTGAGCTCAAATGTTCACCAAACTCCTTCAAACATTTCTTCTTGGCTCTCTAGATCGATCGTTTATCAAGAAGAGCATGGTTAACACTTCCAAGTCTACTCCTTCCCTCTTGATCATGCCCTTGATTACGATCTCACTTGCACTCAACTTTCTTTGCCTTCTGCCTGTCCTCTCCCTCTTGCTCTGTCCGCTTAAATTGACGCACAAGCCCCTCTTCATCCTCAGTAACTTTGTCTCTTACGTTCCATCTCTTCACATATATTTTCCTCTTTTCTTCCTCTCTTCTCTACTCCTCTTAATTTCCCTGTAAAGCACACAAATCAGTGCTAGCTAGTTTAATGTACCATATATTAGAGAACCTTAGATAATATTTCTTAAATTCCCTTAAGTTATTGTGTCAATGTTCAGGCGTCACTTGGATGTGATGTGTTATATTGCATGAATACAGTGAAGAGTGTACAATAGCCGATGTATTTGCTCCCAGGTGTAATGTTAAATAAGCTAGGGTTCCCACAATATGAATGTATGAGTAAAAAAGCTTACTCCATAAAACTAATTTTACAATAGAAATTTGGAATATAGGTCATCTCATAGATAAATTAATAAAATTAATAGATATTATAATTCATATAAAAATAAATATGCATTCAATAAATTAAATGGGTTCGATAAATGGTTAAGGAGAATGATAGCTTAAATTTTAAACTTTGATATTTTGACAAGAGTAATAGTAGAAATAATATAGATGTAATTATAGATAAGAGTTTCTAAAATAATATTATAAAAATTAACATAATTAGGGATAAAATAGTAGCCCAAAAAATATTGATGATACTAAGTTTCTTAATGTTATAAATAATTATATTCCCCAAATAGGTTTGAATATATGTTCAAAAGAAAAATTTTAGAATGACCAAAAGAAGAATAATATCAAAGATACATCTTGAAGAGAAATTTTTTTATTGGAGGACATTAAAAGAACATGTCGTTAGAGTGGTAGAATGTCTTAAAAGCACTTTTGGTGGGTATGATTTTGGAGTGGCTAATGAAAATATTAAAAGTCTTTTTTTTTGTTTTAGTTTATGACTGTGTTATTGTTAATACCTTATTTAATAAAAGGGATGGACATATTATCACTTATAAGATTAAATTATTAATACCTTATTTAATAAAAGAGATGGACATATTATCACTTATAAGATTAAATATAATAAAACACATTAATTATTTTTTTCTGAAAAGAATAGATCATCGATATTGTGAAGATGATAAGACCATTTTAAATGAAAATTTAAGTATTCAACATTGATTATTAGTTTTGATTTTAAGATAAAGAGTTTAAAGATGCAAAATATAATAAAATATTTTCATAAAATTAGATTTTATTACTTAAAAAAAATAAAATTGTTTTTATTAGTACACTTTAAAATCTTAATATTTAAGGTATCCATGAAAAAGCTAACATTATGTGAGATACGGTAGCGAGCACTATTAAGCAAATTGCAAAAAATGTGCTTGAAGAATTAGAAGGAAATGTTTTTATGAATAAAAATAGCTGGTTGTGAAATAATAATGTGTAGAAAAAGATAAAAAAAATAAAAATCTTATTTTGAAAATTAGTTAGATGTAAAAGCTTGCGAAATTAGGAAAAATATAAAATAGTCCTTAGGAGCCTAAGTGAACAATTTATGATGTTGAAAATCCTAGTCTTAATGATCTTTATAAAAAAATTTGATATTAAATATAATGAAATATGTATGTATAAACTATGAAAATCTCCAACATATATGTATACTTTTTATATTATAGTCCGCAGAAGTCTGTTCTTTAAAGTTATGAAAATCTCTAGCAATTCGCTTTTGCGCTTCATTGCGTACACCTAAATATACCAAGAGTAATCGTTAATAAAAGAGACAAAGTATATCTTATAGTTGAATGATGTTGTCTTCGTCAGGCCCTAAATATCTGTGTGAACATGCTCTAAAATATTTTTTATATTGCAGATGACAACACCAAAAGATACACTTGTTTTCTTGTCAAATACACAATTTTTAAAGAAATCAAACTTACAAGTACTCGCTTCTTTGATCAATCATTGTTTTGCCAAAACCTGAAGTGAACCCTCTCCAGCATAAGCTAGCTGTAAATGTCATAACATGGCAGCGTCAGAATAATCATCAGTAACAACAGTCATTCCAATCATTGTACTACCCTGAAAATAGTAAATATTTTGATTCGAACTCTCTTCATAAAAATTATTGTTCTACGACATATCCTCAAAACTCTTGCCTCAATAACTACTTTATAACTCTTACACTTTGAAGCCCAAATTGATAATAAATTATTTCTCATGTCTGGAACATGTTTAACATCAATCAGCTCCCTCACAGTATCATCATGCAAAATACTTCTTTCACCAAAAGTACGACAAGTTTGTTCTGTCACAACCCGGCCTGAGACATGGAAGTAACTAAGGCGAGAAAGGACGATACGATGATGTGAAATAAATTTACTATATTCACTTACTACTTAACAGATGAAAAAATCACTAATCAAAATAAATTGAAATAATATATTTAACTTTACCTCATTACTGGTTGCCCGTGCCTTCTTCTATCGTTAATTTTTTGATCACTAATTAACCTGAAAAGTTAGTTTTAAAAATAACAGCAAGCAAAACAAGCTATTGAATACTCCAATTAATAAACCATAACAATACAAGAGAGAAGGAAGTAATATGCATGTCAGTTAAAATTTTTAATGAATCAATATAAATATTTGATGTCCTTTAAAGTCTTATTATATCAATAACATATTAATATCATTTCATATATATACAATTGTCATAGGACTACTGTCAGCAAGTTTGTACCAATTAAGGTACTTTAATATAAATATCATTTTCCATTTGTGTGCACGAGTACATTAATGTTCTTTCATTAGTTTCATTAAGGGGTGACTCCATCATAGCCTGTCATGCACATACAAAAGGGTTCTTTGCGTGGTGTAGTGCTTGACCTGGGTAAGAGTCGTTAAATTGATATTAAAACTTAATAATAACAAGAATAATCATAATAATAATAATAAGACATTCTTTAAAAAATTTAGCAGGATTTTATAAAGTAAAACCTTAAATAATGAGAAATTAATAATTTATAAAAATAATAAATTAATTTAATTTTTATCATGTTTAGATTTTCCATTTTATAAAAAAAAATTGATGTCAAGAGCAAGCAAATCGTCTATCAATAAGGTAAGTATAATTATTAACTTATAGTATCATTTTAGTATCTCTTCTAAATCAGTTTTATGAGTTGTTAATTTTGTTTGATTAATGCAATTTGTTGTTTTATTATTAAATTTATTGGTCATTTCGTTGTGAATGTTTATAATCTCATAATATAAAATAATTCATATAATTTAATATTACATGTTGAGTGATATGAAATTATGAAAGATATGATTTGCATAGATTGTTTGTATGTGCATGATTGACTATGATGAAGTCACCCCTTGATGTTAGTAGTGGGGAACACTAATGTATCCCGTGCACGTAAATGGAAAAAGATATTGATATTAAAGTATTTTAATTGATACAAAATTTTAGCTTGTGCTTCTATGACAATTGTATATATATATATAATATAATGGACGACGCGGGCGCTCTCCTAGAGTTTGGAGCTAAGGACGATCGCGCGGCGATTCGGGGATGCTGACGACGTGGTCTCCTTCTCGACGGCCTTTCTCTGTTGAGATCTTTCCTGCTTTATGATTTTGGCTTCTCCCTCGCTCTCGGTTTCTTCTCTCGACTTCTCTTTTTCTCTACGGTTATGGCAAAGACGTATGCTGGGGTCACTGCGGGGGTTTCTTCCTCTGGGTCTCCTCCGAAGTTTGCTTTTCCATCTTTTTTTCACGAATCACTTATTTTTGGTGGGGAATACAGTTTCATTAAATCTCAGGGACGTAAGGGGGGAAGTGTGCGCTTTTCTCTCCGATTCTGAAAACTCTATTCTCACCTCTGCTTGTCGTTTCCATCTTGTTGGTAAGTTCCTTTATGAGCATTCGAAATATGATTTTTTGATGAAGAACTTTGATCTTTTGAAATTATTGGGGGGTTGGAAGATTGGAGCTCTGGACAGCCGGCATATTCTGATCCAACTCTCTAACGAGGATAATTATGCTAAGCTTTTTGCACGTAGAACTGTTTATTTTGGTGATGTTTGGATGAAGGTCCTTAAATGGACAACGAAGTTTGACCCTAAGACCGAGCTTCCTATTATTGCTGTCTGACTTAGACTTCTAGGTCTAAAGGTGCATTTGTTCAATCATGAAATTTTGTTTTCTATAGCTACAATGTATGGTAAACCCTTAATGCTTGATGCCCCTACCTTTAATTTAACAAGATCCTCAATGGCTAGAATTTTAATAGAGCATGACGTTACCTTACCTCCTCCGGAGGAGGTTTGGATTGACACTAGTCATACTGGTTATTGGCAGCAGGTTTTGCTTGAAAAACATCCTCACTACTGTTTGCATTGTAGCATGTTTGGTCATGATTCTGATCATTGTTTCCATTTGCACCCCGAATTGAGGAAATTCCTTGCTGGTCGTGCGGCCTTTGCTGAGCAGAAATCTGCTCTTCGAACTAACATCTCTGAACCGACTATTCAGTCTGCTGATGCCTGCGCGGGTCCTGGTTATCTGGTTGCTCCCTGTTTGGAGGCAACTAGTGTGGCTCATCCCGTGGAAGCAACAGTTGATGCAACTTGTGTGGGTCCTCTTAGAACTGATGAAAATGTTGAACCTATTTATACACCTGAACCGGAACCCGAGCCACATCCTACTCAGATACCTAATGTTTCACTTAATCAAATTGAGGCACTTGATCCCCCACAAGCAATCACTCATCCTTCTACTTCTGTGGTTACTCCATCACAGTCAGATCCATCCTCTTTGGCTGTCTCTGCTTTAGAATCTGAATGGCAAATTCAAAACTATAGTAGGAAAAAAGGGATAAGGAAATCTGAACTTTCAAATATGACACAGAAAAACAATATTGATGTCAAGTATCATTCAGAGGGCAAGCATTTGCACCTTCCCCCTAAGCTTGCTAGGTGGGAGGGTGTCATGGGTCAAAATATTTAATATTCTGGTGTGAAACATTAGAGGAGTGGCAGAACCTCACTTCTTTAATCGTTTAAAGCATTTATATAGGATCCATAAACCTGACATTTTTGCTCTTTTGAAACATCTTGTTTCGATCCATAAAGGGAACATCATTAAGAAATTCAAGGGTTACATGCTTTTCTGTAACGTGAATAACAAAATTTGGCTCTTTTGGCAGAAATATCACTCTCAGCATCATTGATGATAATGTGCAATACGTTTTTATTCATTATCGGTTGAAAAATTATTTTTGTTGGGCTACTTTTATTTATGCCAGCCCTCTTTTAAGGGATAAACTCCTTCTTTGGCAGTAACTTACTCATATGGGTGCTACTATTACTGAAAATTGGTTCGTCGGTGGAGATTTAAATATGATTATGTCGCCATTCGAGAGATGGGGTGGTGTTAAGGTTGACATGAGTCTTATCAATCGTTTCTGTGAACATATTGAGGATGCTGGCCTTTATGATTTAGGCTATTCAGGTCCCCCTTAAACTTGGTGGTGGGGTTTTCTTATGCAAAGATTGGATAGATTTCCGGGAAACTCAGCGTTTTTGGGTTACTACAACATTATTCATGTCGAACATCTTAATCATGCTGTATTGGATCATAATCTCATTTTGCTTAGCTTAGCTTGGCTTTTCATTCCAAACCTTCTCGTTATCATTTAAATTTCTTAATGTTTGAGCTTTTCATTCTACTTTTATTGATTTGATTAAGCAGACTTAGGTCTTTAGATGAAGTGGTAACCCTTGGTTCATTTTGTGGCAACTTCATAAGAATGTTGTTTTTCATTTAAAGAGATGGAATATTGATACTTTTGAAGACCCAACAGGAGGTTGACTTTTTAGACTCTCAGTTGATTGACACTCCTGATCTTGTGGCCAAGTTAGCTGATGCTCATCATACTCTTTTGGAGGAAATCTCCATTGAGGAGGATTTTCTTAGACACAAAACTTGTGACAATCATTTCAAGAACGGTGACAGAAACACCAAGTACTTTCATGCTAATATCAAACATCGTCGTAACATAAATACCATTATTAAGATTGTCACTGACGAGGGCTCTGTTCTCACTGATATTGACCAGATTGGTTCCAATAAAGCTAATTATTTTTCTTCTCTCTATGTTGATACTCTACCTATCACTGATATTCTTTCAGGCTTATTTGAGGATCAGAGAGACATGGTTTCCTCCCTCTCTCTGTCCGACCCCTTACCGAGCTAGAGATTTTTACTGCTCTTAAAGATATTAGCTCTCAGAAAGCTCCTGGCCCAGATGGTTTCACTTCCGCTTTTTATATTTCCTGTTGGAACATTATTAAGAAAAATGTGGTACTTGTTATTCAAAGTTTTTTTAGGGTGATGATCCTGAAAAGTATTTCTCTGTCATTCGGATTGTTCTCATCCCTAAATCAAATGAACTATCTTATTGGAAGGACTTTCGTCCCATCTCTCTAACTTTTGTTATATTTAAAATTATTAGTAAACTGATTGTGGCTCGCCTCCAACCTCACATATCTTCCCTTATCTCCCCTCATCAGTCGGCCTTCATTAAAGGTCGTGATATTTCTGATAATATTTTTTGGGCACAGAAAATTTTGCAGGATCTTGATAAAAAATGCAGGGGTGGTAATCTTGTTATCAAATTAGATATTAAGAAAACTTTTGATACAATAAATTGGGATTTCATTGTCAACGTTCTGAAAGCTAGAAGTTTTAATACCAGTTTTTGCACTTTGGTTAAAAGATGGTTGGCTAACAACTTTTACTCTGTGTTAGTTAATGGAAACTCTTATTACTTTTTTACTTCATGTCGTGGCATTAAACAAGGAGACCCCCTTTCCCCTATTATTTTCATTTTAGCTTTTGACTATTTATCCATGATGCTTAATCATTTTCAGTTTTCACATCCTTACGTACAGTTCTCTCACAAAGTTAAAATGTGGTCTCACACATTGCTTATGCAGATGATGTCATTCTTTTTGTTAATGCATCTAAACTCGCTATAAAATAAGTGATGAGGCTTTTACAGGATTTTCAGAATTGCTCTGGACTTCGCTTTAATTGTGCAAGTGTCAGATATTTTTTGGCAAGCAGGTTAAGCAACATCTTATTATATGAGGAGTTACATATACTGATTTTCATCATGCCTCTCTCCCTCTTAAATATCTTAGGGTCAATTTGACAAGGGGAAAGATGAAACAGATTCATATGGATGATGTTATAGATAAAATCAAACGTAAAATTAATGATTGGAGAAATGTTTTTCTTTCTACTGGGGGCATGATCTCTTTGTTTTCTAGTGTTTTTCAGAATATTCTACTATATGTTTTGCAAGTGTTCAATCTAAAAAAAAGTGCTATTAATGAGATGGAGAGGCTTTTTAACAAATTCCTATGGGTGGGGAATGGTGCAAAGAAAATTTAGGGCACTTGGCATAAAGTTTGTAAGCCTAAAAAGGCTGGAGGGTTTGGTTTTAAGGCATTAAAATATACTGTGGAAGTAAATATTTGCAAACTTAGGTTTAAATTCAGATTGGGCTCATCTCTTTGGGCTTCCTTTTTGCATCAAAAATATTGTGCTCAAACTCATCATTCCTTGGTTTCATGGAAGGTTGGTGATTCTTGTATTTGGAAAGCTGTGGTTAATGCTAGAACCACTGCTAATGATTTCATATTTTGGGACATAGGCGATGGTAATATTTCTTTCTGGATTGGTAATTGGGGGTTGTCACATAACATTTATTATTCACACTCTCTTCATACTAATTCCTTATTGGTCTCTGATTTCTTTACTCATGATGGATGTTATTTCTTCAAATTGTGTTCTATTGTGGGGGAACAAAATGCAAAGCATATTCTTACTATTCCTATTACAGCTACACGAAAGAATCTCCCCATGTGGAAAAGAAACAATTTTCAATCGGTTTGCAAACTTATTTATGACAATTTACATTCACATCGTGATTGGTTATGAGGAAAATGGATTTGGCATAAAATTTTATTTCCCTCTATACCCTTTTTTCTTTGGTGCTACCTTACTTCTTAAATACCTATTGATGATATTCTTAAGTTAAAAAGCTTAAAAATGACCTCGAGATGTCATATGTGCAAAATGGAGGAGGAAGACATGAGGCACATTTTCTTTGAATGTGCTTTCTCTTTGAGAGTATGGGATATGCTTGGTGCACATTTCGGTTTTTCTTGGATGCATAGAGGCTCTTTAAGCAAATATTTATGGCAATGGAAAGATTTTGATATAAGTAAGGAGGGGTTTCCCCTTCCTTTACTAGTCCTTTGGCTCCTTTGGAACTCTAGAAACAATTTTAAATACCACGCTTCTCTCTCTACTGCTTATATGACTGTTGCTTGTGTGATTGCCTATTACAATAAAGTCTTAAGGGCTGGTCCCCCCCGGCTCATTAGGTGGGCTCCCCCCTCACCGAGTTATGTTAAATTAAATGTGGATGACTGTTAGCATCCTGATTATGTTGCGGTTGGGAGATTATTTAGAGATTTTGAGGGTAGGTGTCTCTGTTTTTTCACCTCTGTTGTTGTTGATATACCATTGGAAACGGAATGCTGGTTTTTTTTTTGGCATTAATGGTGGCTAATGTTTCCAATTTTCTTAAATTAGAGGTGGAAATGGATTCTAAAATGATCTATGATATTCTTTTGGGTACCTCTCATCCCCTCCGGGATATATTATGTACTTTTAAACGTATTTTAATTTTTATGACTGAAAAACATCTTGAGGTAAACTCGAAATTCTTTCATAGAGAGGGCAACTCACGTGCTGATTGGCTTGCCAAGCATGCAGGGGAGGTCTATCACGTTGGTATCCACCCCCCTGCTCCTCTTAGAAGACTCCTCATTGGGGATAGCTTAAATCTGCCTTATGTCCGTTTTTAATCATTTTTTCTTATTGGCTCTAAGGAGGAGCTGCTTTCGGTTTGATGGCTGGGGTCTACATTTCTCCTTTTGCGGGTTTTATATTTTGCTTGGCAGGTTTTCATTTTGCTGTAGGTCGAGTTCAATTTTCTGTTTCCCTGTTCATGACTCCTGTTTACTGTTTTGATCTCACGATTTTTGTTAGTTTCTCTCTGCCTGTGGAGATGATTTTGGAGAACTCTTATAATCTGAAGACACCTTTGTACATGATTTCTACTTTACTTTTCAAGTTACTTCTCAAGCTACACAAGATCACAAACTTACTTACCTGTATTTTGGAGATTCTTTTTTGTGTGAGTTGTACTGTGGGAAGACGAACCCCTAGGGGTGTGTATTTTTTGGGTAGACGGGGATCCTCCCCCCTCCCTTTTCTTGTATATGTATATATATATATATATATATGAAATGATATTAATATGCTATTGATATAATAACTCTGTGAATCATCAAATATTTATATTAGTTTATTAAGAAACTTAACTAACATGCATATTACTTCATTTTTCCTTGTATTACTATAGTTTATGAGTTTAAGTATTCACTGGTTTGATTAGCTCAATGTTATTTTTAAAATTAACTTTTCAAGTTAATTTAGCTGATCAAAAGATGAACAATTATTTTCTGTCAATTTTTTGTATTTGAAAAGAAGACATGTATCTTTTAGTACTTTTATCCACAGTATAAAAAGTATTTTAGAGCATTTTCACACAGATATATGAGGTCCGACAAAAATAACATTATTCAACGGGCAGAGATATTTGGCCTCTTTTATTGATGATTACTCTAGGTATGTTTGAGTGTACACAATGAAGTGCAAAAGCGAAATGTTGGAGATTTTCATGAATTGGAATAGCAGGATCGAACATGCACTCTCAAACATAGTAAAAAACATTACTATGAGGCTAGCAACATGCAACATTGTCCAAATTTGGAGTTGAACTAAGGCGTCTACTTTTGAGCATGAACGACATGTAAACGAGAGGCAAAGCTAGAAGTTGAAATCGTGAGAAGGGATAATTGTTCATGTGAAGGGAGAAAGAGCTTGAGTTAATCGTGATTAGATGCTTAGACAATTAAGCTTCAATAGGTGTATATGCTCAAGGATGCCAATAAGGTGAGAACTTTTTATTATGTTGTAAAATAAATCTTGAAAGTAAAATTAAAAATTGATGAATAGAAAATTAAATTAATAGTTATTGATTATGATTCTTTAATATAAATGAGACATTAGGAATATGAAGAAATAATAACAATAATAAATAAAATTAATGAAAGCCGTAAATAAAAATATAATATATAACAAATTAAATTTTATTTAACAATTTTTTATTTAATAAGAAATTTTAATTGTAATGCAGTCAAAAATAAGGAAATAGAGAACACACACATAGTTAACAATTTTGTTAAATTTATAAAATGTGTTGGTAATAAATTTAAATTTTAAAGGTTAATGATGCTTTATTCATATGAATAAAATAATAATAATGATTAAATTATTAAAGTTAAAATTTTGATTGATAGAATCTAAATATTATAATATGATAAATTTGAATCAAAATCATAATAGCTATATTGTGAGAAGTTTACTAAATATTAAATTAATATAATTTATGTAATAAAATAAATATATGATTAAAAATAAATTAAATTCTTATAAGAAAGTGTTACATTTAAATCATGCAAAATATACATTTTTTATTTTATTATAATTTTTTCTTAGAAATGAAAAATAAACAATATCAGTCAATTTATTCAATGAATAAATTAAATTAAATTGCAATTTCAATAAACTAATTAATAAAAATACTTTACATCATTATAAGTTTTATATTAGAGAAAGAAGTGCTTGAACTTCATGGCAAAGTAGTCTGAAAGGAAGTTAAGTGTTCTTAGTTTTAAACTACAATAATATTTTGTTTCTTTGAAATCAATTATATGGTTAGTGATTGATAATTATTGAATTCAATTGCACGATTTTTATTTGATGTTCTTTTATATATTGATTATCTTGTTGTGAGCATTATAATCTTTCAGTAAGTTTAATAATTACGTATTNATAATTTAATTTTTATCATGTTTATGTTTTCCATTTTATAGAAAAAAATTGATGTCAAGAGCAAGCAAATTGTCTATCAATAAGGTAAGTATTATTATTAAATTATAGTATCATTTTAGCATCTCTTCTAAATTAGTTTTATGAGTTGTTAATTTTATTTTATTAATGCAATTTATTGTTTTATTATTAAATTTTATTGGTCATTTCGTTGTGAATGTTTATAATCTCGTAATATAAAATAATTCATATAATTTAATATTACATGTTGAGTGATATAAAATTATGAATGATATGATTTGCTTAGATTGCTTGTATGTGCATGATTGACTATGATGAAGTTACCCCTTGATGTTACTAGTGGGGGAACACTAATGTACCCTGTGCACGTAAATGAAAAAAGATATTAATATTGAAGTACTTTAATTGATACAAAATTTTAGCTGGTGCTTCTATGACAATTGTGTGTGTATATATATATATATATATATATA
>JXCR01148859.1:0-22315 GCA_002079205.1 Phalaenopsis hybrid cultivar
CCCCCCCTCTTAAAACACCTTTTAGGAATCATAGAACAGAATAAGCTAGAATGTTATTATGAAAATATATTTCGCAAATGCTTCACAAAGATCTAAAACATATAACTTCAATTCATAATAATTTGCAAGTTTTCAATGATGCTAACTTCAAAACATGCTCAAACCTTTTACACAAAATTTCTTCATAAGAAAAATAGCAATTGTAGATTTTTGTTGAGTTTATGTTTTTATTAGAATGATCAATCATTAGATTGTTAGGGGCCTTGTTTTTGTTATTAACTTTTTATATATATTTTTTTCTTTCTGTGCATTCTTAAGAGGAAACCAACCAGCCGGTAGACTACCTTGCTAAATGGGATGCAATTTCTAGAGAGATTCATGTTTGCTTGTCTCCACCACTTGAGGTTGATGTTTTGTTACATGGAGACATGATTTATTATATATATCACGGCGAACCCTATCCTCTGCTACAGTATTTTCACGCTTGAAGAAAAAGGGGAGTTAGCTCCTCTGTTTCGTCGTCTTCGTTGAGCTTCGTCTTCTGCGGCTCTTGTCTTTTGCGGTTTCGACCCTTTCGCGGCTGTTTCATGGCATTAACTTCTGCGGCTTCGCTTCGACCGTCTTCGGCTAGTCGTTTCCGCTTTGCCCTCTGCTCGACTTGGCATGGCTTGTATTCTGCTTCGCCCCTTCCGGATTTCTTTGCTCTGATGGCGCTCCCTTCTTATTCGGTTAAACCTGGCAAAAACTCCTTTGCCCACGTGGTGAGTAATCCTCAGGTGGAGTATGCGGTTGTCTTCTTCTCAAGTTATAAGAATTGTCGTGATGGTACAGTTGATTGCCCCTTTGCTAAGAATGCAAGTAGGAAGAGTGGGAAAGCATCACTTTTTTTCTCTGATTTAGAAATTTGAACCCTCACTGAGAAAGTCAAGTTCGCTCTTATTGGAAATTTCAGTGGAGGCGCCCACCTATGAAAGTTATGAGAAAAGGTTTTGATGATCTTAAACTAGCAAGAAAGTGGAAAGTGGGGCTTATGGATGGGAAACATGTATTGATTCAATTAACCGTGGTTGAAGACTACACTCGGATTTTCTCCAAAAAATATCTTAACATTGCAGGCAAGTCAATGAAGTTACTCAAGTGTTCTCCTGATTTTGACCCCAATCATGAATCTCCTACTGTACTGGTATAGTTTAGTCCACCTGGTCTCAAGCTACACTTTATTTATCATCAGATTCTTTACTCTATTGGGGTCATACTTGGGGACCTATGAAGCTAGATCTACCCACTTTCAACCTAACCAGACCTATGGTCAGGATACTTGTGGAAAGAGATATTACTTTTCCTGATGTTACTGAAGTATGGTTAGGCACAACTCGTAATGGATATTAGCAACAAATCGTCATGGAACATAAACCTCTTTATTATTCTCATTGTAAGATGTTTGTGCATATCCTTGATAAATTTCATAAGCTCCATCCTAATTTGATATCTAAAGATCAAGTGAATAAGGATGGGTCTAACCCCACTGCTCTGGAAATATATGTTTTACCTGGAGAGAAAACTACCACAGGACAGGATTTAGTGTGTGATTTAATTGCCCAGGTGGACCTCGCCTAACAATACTGCTTCTGAGATTGATGTAATGTTGGATGGCTCTGTTGAGCAATCTACACTTTCAAACCCTATTGAAAACAGTACTGAAGGATCCTTACCTACAAAGGATAGTGTTCGGACTGATAATCTGGAGAACCTTGCAGCTCCCCATCTTTAGGATGTATCAGGTGTAGAGGCGACAACTCATATTTCACATACACTAGAGCCTATTGTGGGTACAACTGTTGGCAATCTTTCTACTACAACATTATCACCTCACCCGAATGAGCAACAATCTTCGGATGAGGAATAACAGGTTTAAACTTCCAGAAGGAAGAAGAAGAATATGATCTACTTGAGATAAAGAATCTAATGGATGATACTTTGGTTACTTCGTGTAATGCTACACACCTCACCAATTTGTTACCTGGTTCCCATCCGAGAACTAGAGGCAGAGGCAGAACTAAATTGGGTCGTCCCGATTGATCTTATATGTACCATCTCTTTTTTGGTTTTTTTTTTTTTTNACACAATTTTGCAATGCCTCTAACATTCCAGGTAAACTTCATCAATAACCGTCTTACCCCTGTTTAGACGGAAAGTAGTAGCCATTGAAGGCTTATCAAGATCTATGAAGCTAGATCTACCCACTTTCAATCTAACCAGACCTATGGCCAAGATACTTGTGGAAATAGATATTACCTTACCTGATGTTACTGAAGTCTGGTTGGGTACAACTCATAATGGATATTAGCAACAAATTGTCATAGAACATAAACCTCTTTATTATTTTCATTGTAAGATATTTGGGCATATCATTGATAAATGTCATAAGCTCCATCCTAATTTGAAATCTAAAGATTAAGTGAATAAGGATAGGTTTAACCCCACAGCAATGGACATATATGTTTTACCTGGAGAGAAAACTACCACAGGACATGATTTAGTGTCTGATTTAATTGCCATGTTTACAGAAAGAAATGCACCTATACACCACAGTTCGAGCACAACACCTAACTTATCCTTTTCCCATAGTAGGAACAGTGAAATACACCTTTTCATGTATAGGTAAGTTGCTCTATCCGTAAAAAATGAAGTTTAAGTTCGTGATATGTAAATACATAAGGTTTAGCTGGTGCACATGTAAATAGTCCATTAAAGAAATGGGACATTTACCTACTTACCACCCAATTCCTATCTATTTTCATATTTTATATAACATCAAAAATATCATGGGAATTACTCCCCACTAAATCATATAACATCAAAAATATATATATATTTTTTACACTTTTAAAACGTGAATTACTCCTTTTCATGCACAGGCAAGGTGGCATATATGTAAAAATTGAAGTTTAGCTGTTAGATATGTAAATACATAAGATTTGAGTGGTATGCATGTAAATCTTCTATTAAAAAATGGGGCATTTGCCTACATACCACCCAATTACTATATATTTACATTTTTAACACCTAAAATTTACTTTTTACATTTATATCATCTGAATATTTCATATCACTTATAATATACCTCTATTTTGACTTTTAAAAATTGAGGTAAATCTCTGCATAAGTAAGGCAGCATATATGTAAATAACATGATGTTTAGATGTAAGATATGTAAATACATAGGAACTGCTAATCTTAGTAAAAAAATTTGGGGACTAAAACTGATGTGTTTATAGACATTTAAGTTAAAACGACCCCTCTGCAAAAACATTGCGGGACTGTTTTGACTCTTTCTCTTTACATATTTTCATCTTTCTAATAAAATTGTTCTTACCATCTTCCAATATATGCTCCCAGAGCACGCCCCAAGAAATCATCGACACACACGAACTCCAAACCATCACCTTGGATCACCGACGCAAATTCTAGCACGGCTACATGGTCGACTCACTTACCTGCTCAAACTCAGAAGAAATCCTACTTTCAAAGAGCACCAATGATCACCCCTCCAGCCAGCAGCACAACCATGAGAGGGGTCATCTTCATTTCTTGCACTTCTTGAGACTTTCAGGCACCGACCTGGAAATAAATAGAGGGCAAACTATATGGAGGAAACTCATCTGGTAATATAATATGTCAAATGTTCTATTTTACAATTTATTTTGTTGTTTTTGTTCTCTTTAATTTCTTAAAACAAGTCTGGGAATGTCATTTTTTATGTTTGGAATTCTGCTTATTGCTTATCATTTTCATGAATATTTGATTTTGGTGGCCAATTATGTAATTAGATTTCAGATTTGAGAAATAAATGTGATTAATTGTTGTATTAAATGGAGTGAAAATTAGTGTTATAATGGATTTGTTTTAATAAGATTAATGTTGAAGAATGTTGAGAATTTGTCAGATATAAAGATGTTGGAAGAAATTGAGAAGATTTTGATTTCTTAGAAATGTAAAAAAAGTAAAGTTTAGACGTTTGGATATTTACATACATATGAAATGGGTGGTATGTATGTAAATGCCCCAAATAAAAGAAGATTTTCATGCATGCCACTCAATAACCTATGTACTTACATATCTAACACCTGAACTTCAATTTTTACATCCATATACGTGCCACTTTATACGCGCGTGAAAAAGGTATGTTTGTAAAAATTATGTTAGTGGTGTTTTTGATGTGATGTAATGATTTTGTTGGTAGAAATGTAAAAAAAATCAAAGTTTAAGGGTTAGATATGTCAATACATACTAATTGAGTGGCATATATATAAATGCCCCTAAAAGGAAGAAATGGGGTTGGATAATACGCATTATTTTAATTTTTGAGTGATCTTGCATATAACTGAATTAACAAATTATATTGCATGAGTAAATTGGACAGGATTTAAAATAGTTACAGCAAATATTTGGGCTGGTATTTTGTCAATTTTTATTTATCCATCTCTTTGTTACATTTTTTTAATCTNACGGCTACATGGTCGACTCACTTACTAGCTCAGACTCAGAAGAAATCCTACTTTCAAAGAGCACCAATGATCACCCTTCCAGCCAGCAGCACAACCATGGGAGCGGTCATCTTCATTTCCTGCACTTCTTGAGACTTTCAGGCACCGACCTGGAAATAAATAGAGGGCGAACTATCTGGAGGAAACTCATCCGGTAATATAATATGTCAAATGTTCTATTCTGCAATTTATTTTGTTGCTTTTGTTCTCTTTAATTTCTTCAAACAAGTCTGGCAATGTCATTGTTTATGTTTGGAATTTTGCTTGTTGCTTTCCTTTTCATGAATATTTGATTTTGGTGGCCAATTATGTAATAAGATTTGAGATTTGAGAAATAAATGTGATTAATTGTTGTATTAAGTGCAGTGAAAATTAGTGTTATAATGGATTTGTTTTAATAAGATTAATGTTGAAGAATGAAGAGAATTTGTCAAATATCAAAATGCTGAAAGAAATTGAGAAGATTTAAAAAGTAAAGTTTAGATGTTTAGATATGTACATACATATGAAATGGGTGGTATGTATGTAAATGCCCCAAATAAAAGAAGATTTTCATGCATGCCACTCGATAACCTATGTACTTACATATCTAACACCTGAACTTCAATTTTTACATCCATATACATGCCACTTTATATATGCATGAAAAAGGTATGTAAAAATTTTGTTAGTGGTGTTTTTGATGTGATGTAATGATTTTGTTGGTAGAAATATTAAAAAAAGCAAAGTTTTGGGGTTAGATATGTCAATACATACTAATTGAGTGGCATATATATAAATGCCCCTAAAAGGAAGAAATGGGGTTGGTTAATATGCATTATTTGAATTTTTGAGTGATCTTGCATATTACTGAATTGACAAATTTTATTGCATGAGTAAATTGGAGAGGATTTAAAAGAGTTACAGAAAATATTTGGGCTGGTATTTTGTCAATTTTTATTTATCCATCTCTTTGTTACATTTTTTTTATCTTTTTTGTTACAAGTCTAAAGAATCTAAATACTTTTATAGCTTATTTCCATTTGATATTGAATAGCAATTCCTGGGGGCGTTTAGATACATACCATCCCAATCCTATGTATTAGTATAAAGAGCAACTAAAATTTTCTTTTTTCTATTCATACCACTCAAATTTCTATATCNGGTTTAGATACATACCACCCAAATCCTATGTATTTGTATAAATAGCAACTAAAATTTTCTTTTTTCTATTCATACCACTCGAATTTCTATATCACATAAAAATAGCGGCATTTCGAATTTTAAAAAGTGAAATATACATGTATAGGTAAAAATGGCCGTTTAGGTGTTGGATCTATAAATACATTGGAACTGGTTGGTATGTATGTAATGTTAGTTCTTTCACAGCTGCATTTTCATTCCTATTATATTTAATTTGGTTTTTAATATCATCTTTATAATTGAAATTTTTGGTTCAGTTAACAGGCTGACTAAAATTTTATTTAGCTTTTTAGAACTCTATTGTGTTAATAAAAATTCCCATTTTAAAAATCAGTATTTAAATAAATACTAAGAATTCATATACCGCTTAAATAATTTATGCATATCTCTAACTTAGTGCACATAAGTTTAATTAGTTCAAAATTTGAAGTTTTATTTATCATAAAATCTTAATTTGGCATGTTCATTTGGTCGTTGGGGGTCATACCATCTGTGTGGCATTATTCCTACAAGTTTAATTTTATCTCAAAGTCTTAATTAGAGTAAGACTTTCACCTTATTATTTATTGATTTTGAAAAAGAAAAAGTCCTAGAATAATGTTTTCTTAATAATTTGAAAGATAGATTTGAAAAATTTACATAATTATATATGAAAATTTTAAATAATTTTGTAAAAATTTTATTTTTGAAACGAGTGATCTTATATATGATCTAAATATATTCAATTGTTTATTTATTTAGGTAAAATTGTTATGTATCATGTTTTTAGATTATTAAGATCTCTTAATCACTCACATGTGATTTCATTATAACATGTTATGTTGATTATTGTCTTAAAATGAGCAAACATTGATGATGATATATATCAATTTAATACAATAATTCAATCTTGACTCTAAGAACTTGATCCACTAGCCATTTAAGAGTATTGATTAAAGTTAGATCTGCAAAAGCATACCATTCAATCCAAGGGTTAAATGATTGGATGGATTTCATCAACCACTCAACTATTTTCTAGTGTTTATAAATGATCAAATTACTTAGAAAAAGAATTCTAATTGCCTCGAAAAAGTTTAAATATTAGGTGCAAGTACATGAATAATGCTTGAACAAATATGATTTGCTTATGCAGAGAAAATACTAGTGGATTTGATCCATTAAGAGGACACAATTCTCTCAAGTAGATTTTGCTCGCTATAGTAAAGAGAATGTCCAAATAGAATTGGCTCATTTGAGATATAAAATATTCTTTATGAGTGAATTTATTTTACTCGAGTAGAGAGAAAATGTTGAGGCACATTTGGTCCACTTAGATACGAGTGATTGTAAGAAGATTTTGTGTACTTGAAACACTTAAGAGTGTCCATTAATATTTTTCTGTTTGGATGGNATATCACATTAAAAATAGCGGCATTTTGACTTTTAAAAAGTGAAATATACATGTATAGGTAAAAATGGCCGTTTAGGTGTTTAGGTGTTGGATCTATAAATACATTGGAACTGGTTGGCATGTATGTAATGTTAGTTCTTTCACAGCAATTTGTGCATTTTCATTGCTATTATATTTAATTTGGTTTTCAATATCATCTTTATAGTTGAAATTTTTGGTTCAGTTAACAGAGCTGACTAAAATTTTATTTAGCTTTTTAGAACTCTATCGTGTTAATAAAAATTCACATTTTAAAAATCAGTATTTAAATAAATAGTAAGAATTTATATACCGCTTAAATATTTATGCATATCTCTAACTTAGTGCACATAAGTCTAATTAGTTCAAAATTTGAAGTTTTATTTATCATAAAATCTTAATTTGTGCATGTTCATTTGGTCGTTGGGGGTCATACCATCTGTGTGGCACTATTCCTACAAGTTTGATTTTATCTCAAACTCTTAATTAGAGTAAGACTTTCACCTTTTTACTTGTTGATTTTGAAAAAAAAAATTAGTCCTAGAATAATGTTTTTTTAATAATTTGAAAAATTGATTTGAACAATTTACATAATTATATATTAAATTTTTAAATAATTTTGTAAAAGTTTTATTTTTGAATCGAGTGATCTATATATGATCTAAATATATTCAATTGTTTATTTATTTAGTTAAAATTGTTATGTATTATGATTTTAGATTATTAAGGTCTCTTAATCACTCACATGTGATTTCATTATAACATGTTGATTATTGTCTTAAAATGAGCAAACAATGATGAGGATATATATCAATTTAATACAATAATTCAATCTTGACTCTAAGAACTTGATCCACTAGCCATTTAAGAGTATTGATTCAAGTTAGATCTGCAAAAGCATACCATTCAATCCGAGGGTTAAATGATTGGATGGATTTCATCAACCACTCAATTGTTTTCTAGTGTTTCTAAATGATCAAATTACTTAGAAAAAAATTCTAATTGCCTCGAAAAAGTTTAAATATTTAGAGTGCAATGACATGAATAATGCTTGAACAAATATGATTTTCTTATGAGAGAAAATGCTAGTGGATTTGATCCATTAAAAGGGCACAATTCTCTCAAGTGGATTTTGCTCGCTAGAGTAAAAAGAATGTCCAAATAGAATTGGCTCATTTGATAAAAAATATTCTTTACGAGTGAATTTATTTTACTCGAGTAGAGAGAAAATGTTGAGGCACATTTGGTCCACTTAGATATGATTGATTGTAAGAAGATTTTGTGTACTTGAAACACTTAAGAGTGTCCAATAATATTTTTCTGTTTGGATGGATTGTTTGTCAACTGTATGTAGGAATAACTATAATAATATTGAAAGTACTCAAGAGAATGCACTTCCCAATTGAAGTTGGCTTTCAAGAGCATATTGACGCCTATTTTGATTATTGCTTTCTTCTCATTTGAGAAAATTATTTTATTCTACTTGATGGTTTCTTTGTTGCAGTGATGTCGGATGTTGTGGTTAGTGACGGTTAGATCTTCCCCGACTTCTCAAAGAAATCCCATGTAAAGTCATATATATGTTGTTAATTAAGAATTAAATGATTTCAGAATTAAGGTTGCCTTAACTATGCCTTGATCAATGGTGAGGCTACTTTGTTAAGTACTGAGGCTAATCTCATGTTTATATTATTAAAGAAGATTTACATACATGCCACTCAATTCCTATGCATTAACATATCCTACAACTAAGCTTCAATTTTCACATATATACCACTTTTCTTATGCATGAAAAGTTGTATTTCACTTTTTAGAAGTTAAGATAGTGGTATTTTTGTTGTGATGTGAAATATTTGGGTGTTATAAATGTAAAAATTAAATTTTAGGTGTCGGATATAAAAATACACAAGAATTGGATGCTATGTATGTAAATGCCCCTATTATTAATACGAGTAGTCTGGCATTTACGAGGAAGATGGCTGATAGTGATGCGCGAAAGCAGTTCCTATTGTGTTTATACGGAGTTGTTAATTCTGTTAGTCTTGTGGTTTCATGTAAAAATAATTATTCTTGTTCCCAACATAATTTTTTCTTGTTATTTAGTGAATCAATATAGCACTTATAGTCTTGTAAGTGTTATATTGATCTATACTTTGGGATGGGCATCTTCACTTCTAATTATTTTATGTTTTCGTTAGCAGACATGTCATACTTTTGTAAGTCTTATCAATTATCTTAGAAAATATAATCAGGTCAATTAATTATGTTTTGTTTGAACTGATATTTTAGTATTTCTTTGATTTATTATTTCAAAAAGCCTTTTTTTTTCTTTTACTTTAGCAGGCAGATACGTCACTATATACATCTTTAAGCTTTATAATTATGCTAGCAAGCATAATTAGATAAACTCATTCTGATCAGCTTGTGTAATTTGGAAGTTTTTAGATAAACTCATAATTGTTTAGATAACTCTAAACAATTGGGAACTCTCCACCTGCAGGACGTCAGCTGACCCAAAAAAAGAGGAATCACTCTTAAGAATATCATATTATGTAGATAAAATTAAGCAAAGTTTGTCTTTCACTCTATTAATATAAAAAAAAAAAAACAGTTAAATTCCTACATCCATTGAAGTAGTTAGGAAGCGCACTGAATGTTCTAACCATTGGTTTTTCTAGCTTCATCATATTCACTTAGTGGTTAGGAAGTGCAACCTTGATTTGCAGGCACATAAGAAACATGGCTGCTGTAAAGTATTGACAGACACTTTTGTGTTACAATACCGTGTTTTTTGTGTCCTCACTCAACAACATTGAGGAACTTAATATGCATGCCATAATTTTATTTTGCTTTGTTAATTTTTTTTATAGAAAACTATCTAACATTTTACAAATGTGCCTACTAATGTTTTTCTTATGGTTATTAGAAGTCATATATGCTCAGCTATTGGCATTGTCAGCTTTAATGATAGCCTTTTTCAAGAAGTCGATGAATTTTTGGAGTGGCATGGAGTGGGTGATTTGCTTATATGCCTCGCATAGAAGAGAATATTATGTGTGGAGCAGCATGTATACGGACTTATTGTACAATCATGTTGTACACCATTATATACATGGGTACAACAGTATATAAAATTGTAGTAAAAGAAGTCGAAAACATGCATGTGAACTCCGTACTTAATATTTTATCATAGCGTGGGGGACTAACGGGCTTTTTGGAGATGGCGATCCTGTTTCGAAGTAGAAGAAATTGTAGTTCATGGTTATTATGCATGAAAGTATGTATCGAACGGGGCATTTACATGCATGCCACTCAAAATTCTTATATATTTACATATATAATACCAAAGCTTTATTTTTAATATTTATATCACCCAAATCTTTCATATCACAGATTAACTAAGAAAATAGTGAAATTCATCTTTTTCATGCAGAACAAAGGTAAAATGTTATGTATGTAATAGTTGAATTTTCATGTTGCATATAGCAATACATAAAGAATTTAGTGGTATGTGCACAAATCTTCCAAGAATATTTGACTTTGAAATAAGTTAACAATATATTACAAGATAAAATAAATGGATTTAATAATTCTTAGGAGCATTTACGTTCATACTGAAGACTGACAGAGCGACTAAGGAATAGATATGAGAGGAGAATTCAGCTTCAATTCATCAAGAGTTCATGTGTACATTTGGTTGAATACATAGGAAGCTCAGATAATTCTAGAATGAGAATATAGTTGGTTAGCATTTCCACTAGGCAATGACATGGCGAAATTGAAAAAGGTGAAGGGAAAGTAGAGAGCCAAATGCTGCCAGTGGTTGGTTATTACTCCTCGTCAAGCTAATGGTCACTTGAGTTAACCTTAAGATTGGTTATGCATTGTAGAAACCCATTCTTATGTAGAGTTTCAGTGAGTATATTCGCAAGCCATGAGTCTCATGCTGATTTTGTCACGCACGTAGCATGGTTTGTTAAGTTGGGAAAACTTTCTCTGTAATTATGTTGCCCGCCAAGATGACGAAGTAATCGTTGGGAGTCTCCTTCGAGCGTTCTTTGAGTTATCTAACTTCGACGTGGAAGCTTTAGGCGAAAGGGTCAGGCAAGAAATCTTGCTGCTGCCATGATTTCTCAACGTGTTTCAGATGAATCAAGATGTTATCTTTGGCCCAATTCTCCATTGATTTGAGGATTTCGAGCTGCTGGGGCAGCATGGACTGGGTGATTTGCTTGTGTTCCTCGCGTGGGAGAATGAAAGGCTATTTTCGAGACGGTGATTCTGATTCAAATTTAAAGTAGAAGAAATTGGATTTCATGGTTATTATGCATGAATGCATGTGTATGGAATGAGAAATATAATGTACGGAGTCTAAACATAGAGTCGCGTCTAGATTCCAATTAAATTTTGATACGTGTTCTTATCTAATAATCGGAGAAGCCTGAAGTCCAACCCGATCAAGGAGTACAACGTGATTGTACTCGAGGTTTTTCTTCAGTACAATCATGTTGTACTAAGTAAGAAAACATTCAAATAAATAATTCGATGTGAAAGTCATTGTACGACATGGTTGCATTGAAGAAAAATTTTGAGTGCAACCATGTTGTACTCCATGACCGGGTCGGACCTTAGGCTACTTTGATTTTTAGATAAGACACACCAAATTTTAATTGGAGTCCGGACATAACTCTACATTGGGACTCCTATGCCGGGCTGGATGAAATATTTTCTCATATGGAATGGGGTATTTACATGCATGTCTACCGCCCAATTCTTATATATTTATATATCTAGCACCTAAGTTCTATTTTTTATATTTATACCACCTAAATCTTTCATATCACATAAAGTTATCACCATATTAATTTTATAAAAAAGTGAAATACTCATTTATTGATGGCCTATCAATGCCAAACAATTTAATTTTACATTAATTATTTCAAATATAAAATAATAAATAATTGATGTTAACTCCAAGATATGCAATGATAATTTTTCAATGTGATTTTAATTGTTGAGAGACACTAATAACAACTTTTCTAAACAATATTAACGCACGACCTAATCATCAGGAACATGCATTGTATTGCTTGGGGTAGTTACATACATACCACCCGAAACTTGTTATTTAAATATCAACCATCCTCTTTCATCCATTTTTCAATTTCTCACCCAAATATTAAAATTCATAGTAGAACCTCAACTCATATTTTTCATTTTTATCAAATTATCAATAGTTTGATCATGACATGAGTAAATACATCGATTTGGCAGTTCAAAAAAATCACGTGGGTGATTAATTTATAAATATCAATATTTCGGGTGGTCTGTATATAATTGACTATATTGTTATGTTCATGAAAGTTATATTGATCAAATAAATCACCTATTCTAGGAAAAGAGTATTTATTCATAATGGTTATTTTATATAGTTTAATGCAATCTACACACATCATTAGTGGTGTAAACGAGCCCAATGATTGAGTGAGCTTAATACTTTTTCATATAAACTGTACACATTTAACTTTCTTAATGATATCAGAATTGAGTGAATTTGGGATTTTTAGATTTTTTTTGTTGAAATGCTTGATTTGACTACAAGTTTGTCAAATTTGAATTTTGTTTAACCTTTCAATTATGCATCGAAAGCTTCCTAAAGTGATTTAAGAGCTCAATTAAAGCTTGATTAACTCGAATCTGACCAAATTTGGGATCATTGGATCTGTTTTGTTGACCTGGCTAGTTTTACTGTAAATTTGCTGAAATCAAAGTACTGGTTGATTTTTAATCAAAATTTGAGCATTTCATGATCAAAAAATATCTCGAGATTCGTGTAATATCTCAAATAAAATAATATCTCAAGATTTATGAAATATTTCAAGATTCATGCAGAATGATCAAAATCTATTTATGGCGTATCATTAATAATAATTTTTATGTAATTTCATGTCGGAATTATAAAAAATTATATATGGGATATCATTAATAATATTTTTATGTGATATATAAAATTTAAGTGTTAAATAAACAGAAATAATTGAAAATTGGTTATTTTACTCTCTTATATCTTGTTTATACTTTTTTATCAATTTCATTTTTAAATGTGAAGTATTATAATTTTGAAATATTTTACTCATTGAATTGTTTAACTTATATTTCTATTTGCTAATATTGTTTAGGAAAGCGTTTGTTAAAGTAGATGGGTCGAATAAATTATGTTATAGGAGTAGATGAGATCATGTTTTTAGCGGGTGACTATGCGGGAGTGCGTTCAAAGAATGAGGCAGGCAGGAGAGATGCGACTTGTTTTAGTTGTGTAAATTAATACACTATGTAAATGGTAACTAAACCTCACGATTTGTTGTTCGACCGATTTTTAGCCCATGGTTGAGATTCACCGGTTGAACCAAGGTTAGCCTTCAACATTTTCTCTATTTTCATGTTCTATTTCTTTCTTTTTTGCTTGTGGACATTATTTAATTTTAGAGCTCCAAATATCTACATATCTCATAGCATATCGACAAAGAAGAGATTGAGATTCTCGTAGATTCAAAATACAACAAATGATAGCTACGTGACCTATAGTTGTCATTTTTAGTAAATAAAAAAATATGCTTGCAAATGTGACCCAATCATGTTCTTTTTTTAAGGGTTTTATTTTGGTTTTCTAATTGAAGGAAGTTGTTTTTTTATTTACTTTAGTTCTTCCATGCATTTGAAATAATTTTTCGGATGTTATTTTAAAAAAAGTTCATAGCCGCGCAGAGTTTTTTCTTTTTGTCTATATTTGTAGAACAAAATGAACATAAATGTTTTTTTTCTTGTACAACCATGTGATGTTTCTAAATGAGTTTAAATGTTCTCAAGTTTATTTTTTCATCTTGTGCAACCATGTTGTTTCTGGATTATTTTTCTTTGTTCTTTTTAAAAATTCAGAGTCGCCAAATTTATTTGTTGTTGTATAATTCTCTTATTTGAATAAATCTCTCTCCCGAATCATATAAATGATTCGAAGATGAGAGAAATCGAAAAGAATGATATAAGACGAAAAATAGAAAAACAAAGAAAAAGAAATAAATGGAAGACTTATATATGATGATCAGATAAAAATACCTTGAAACACAACATCCACGAAGAGAATCTCTATATAAACCAACCATAACTTGAGAACCAAAAAGAACATTTTTTCTATGTGGTCCAGAGTCTCCCAGAGGAACATATCCCTCTTGTTAATTACATCTTGAGGAATACCCAAGAAACCTCTTGATAAAAGGAGTTTCACTTATATTATCAAGAATTTAGAAAATAGGTCATTCAAGGATGTTTATTTTGTATGGCAACGCCCAGTTGCTCTTAAAGCTTTCGCTAAGTCATAAGGCAAAGAGTGAGTCTCTCATATTTCAAATGGGTAGCAACTCATCTGCATACATAGCCTATAAAATAACTAAAAGCATCTTAATAAGGATATCTCTATATGTTAGAGCTCGTTGAGCAATCTGATACACCTAAAAATTATCTATTTTTAGTGTACATTTCATGCTCATTTTATGAACATTTTTTATGATATAACACTTTAAAGGAAGATATTTTTCTTGTTTTTATCTTTAGGTACAAGATGAACTTTTAGTGAAAATGAAGCAAAAATAGTGCAATTTGGAGCCAAATTGAGCAAAGAAAAAAGTTCTAATTAGCGCATTTTGATATGACTTTCCATGCTTAATCTCCTTCATATTTATTCCATGTTTTTAAATTAAATTACACTTTAAAGAAATGTCATTTTCATGTCTATCTTATAAGCATACGAATTTGGAGTGCAACGGAGCTGAAATAGGGCGAAACGGGGTGAAACGGTGGAGCTGCGCGTAGGGTGGCGCTATAACGCTCAGAATGGCACCATAGTGCTAGTCAAAGTCGATATAGCACCCCAGATTGGTGCTATAGCGCTCTTGATGGTTATTGAATGACTTTTAGACGATTCTGGGCCATTCATGGATGTTCTAGAAGCTTTTGGACAACTTGCACATCTCATGGAGTGATTAAATTAATCTAAACACTTTCAAAAGCATTTGAATGAAGAGATATGTCTCTTGTAGTGAAAGGGTGTGTCTTTTGGATGAAGAGATGTGTCTCTTGGAGAAAGGAGGGGTTTTTGTGCCTCTTTAAAAAGAGGGGCTTGGAGCCTCTCATGACAAGTAATTAGGAAGTAATTAGAGGAGTCTAGAGAAGTAATTAGGAAGTGTTTTAGGAGGAGTTTGGGGTAAGTTTATGGATATATTTATTTCTTCATTTTTTGGAGAGATTGGTGAGGGATTTTGAGAGATATGAGCAAGAAAGTATGAGCGGAGCATGGATCGGCAGGAGACTTTGTTGGAGAGATTTTTCTTCTTTCTTTTAGAGGGAAAAAGGTAAGTATTGTGTTCTTAATTTCTTTGTAATTATTTTAAGAACTTTATAGTGGGTTTTCTTTGATTTTAATGAAGTTTTTTTGTTGTGTTTTATCCATGCTTCGTAAATAGTTTTCATTACTCTTTACTTTGAATATGAAGTAGTGATATGTGTAGGAAAATTTGTTTCATTATAGATATATTTTTATTTTGATGTGATGAGTAATATCTCCTTTGCTTTATTGACATAACTTAAGTGGCAATAGGTCATGTTAAAATTTGTTGTAAGTGACCTCGTAACTTGAGTGCACTTAGTTTGACTAGTTGGCTAGTAAAAATGGTTAGGCGGCGTGACCTCACTTTTGGTTGAGGTTTAGTTTTTTCTCTTTAGTAGCCTAAGTTCTAGCCATAAGACTTTCCTATTGACTATTCTTAGAAAACTAGACAAGGAACCCTCACCATTAGAAATTCTACACTCCTCTTTACTCAACTTGAAATTCCACATATTGATCCTAGCTTCTAGCTCTTAGTAGGTGGGGTCATTTTGGGGGAACTCAAGATGAGTCACCCTTAGGACTGCTGGACCTTAGGGTTGACCCCGGGTGTTGTTCTATGGCTTAAGGTACACATAGACACTCACAATCACTTACAATCCTAAATTTAAACTTCTAGGCTTTGGTCTCTTGGTACCTTTGGGAAACTTATGTAGGAGGTCCTCTAAACCCACTAGCCCTAGGCTATGGTTTAGCTAAAACCACTACATAGAGGACCCAAAATGGGGTTTCCATTGATCCATAGTATATTGATGGTGGTTGACACCCCAACTCTACCAAAATACCCAAATTACCCAAAATCACCAAAGTTGGTCAAATTACCAAAATACCCTTCCTTACCCAAAAATTTCAAAAATTCCAAAAAATCCCAAAAATTCCTAAAAACTTCCAAATATTCCCAATTTCATTTTTCTCAACTATCACATTACCCAATTTGGCCAATTTGACCATCTTTGATCAAAATCCCCAAATTGCCCTTTAAAGGCCCATATCTTCCCCAAATCCCCTCAAATGTCTATCCAATTGATCTCAACTTACCCCAATTTCAATTCTAAACTCAAATTCACTTTTCATATGACCAATAAAAATGAAATCTAAGCCCAATTGGATCATGATTTAAACCCAATTTTTATTTAGATCAAGACCCCAACTTTGGCCCCATGACTTGGTTCCACCAAATTGAACCCATGGCCTACTCAAATCACCACAATTTATGTTAAAAAATATTCATAATACTACCATACATCAAACTTGACCTTCAATTAGCCATGGTGAAACCTCAATTTCATTTGATTTCAACCTAAGTCTAAAAGCCCCAAATTTGCCCAAAATTAGCCATTCTTAAAATCTCACCAAATTGATGGCCTCAACCCCAAAATTTCCACTCTATGTCTTCATGAAAAATCTTCAAAACATCTCCCTTGATCATTTGGACCATTCAATTTGGACTTAGGCCAAGGCTAGCTCAACCTAGACCCATGTCTAACCCAACATGCCCAAATTGACCAAAATTCAAAAATCCTTGATATTGATCCACCAATTGAACTCAAAATCACTTCAACCCTTCATCAAAAATCTTCATAAAAATCATCTACACAATTTTGATCAATCAATTGGGTCAATTAACATGGCTAGCCTAGCCCAAACCCAAGCTTTGATCACTCGAACCCACATTGGAGCTATGCACTAAATGTGGCCTTACCACCCTAAAGTCACCAAATTAACTCCACCACAGCCATTAGTTGGACCTAGTGACCAGTCCAAACCCCATGAAACCACCTAAAGCAAGCCATGAACCAAAGGTCCCCCCAAATTAAGGGATATTATTTAAAAAATGCACATGCTTAAGATGCGCTTACCAAAATTAGGCCTTATTGCACTAAATTGTTGTGTCATATTCCCTTAGGTTCCCTGACCTCCTAGCCACCTCCCCCTGGCCGACCGGCCGGTCTAGTGGTCGAAAAATGGCCAAACCGAGAGCCACCCCCATGGAACCTCACCCAAATCAAACCTAAAGGCCAGCTTAGCCAAATTAAATGATTGAGCTCCTCTGCCCTCCACCTAGGCAACACATTTCACCCCTCAATTCGCCATGACAGCCACCCCTTGGCCATTTTTTATAAAAAGCACCTCTCACGGCCATGGAAGTGGTGATGAAATTTTCTTAGAGAGGCCTCTCCAAATTGACGTCAGAGTTTCCCTAAGATCCCCTCAGTGCATTCCAACTATTTTCCCTCACTAATTCCCACTGCCGAAGCTCAATTTTGATCTTGAAACCTTGCCGGAAACCAGGATTGAACCCAATACCCCTCCAAAGTCCACCAAACTCAAATTAACTTCACCCACACCTTCACAACAGTGAAAGAAGTCAAAGCCCCATCAAATCCCCCTTCCACAGAGCCCCTAGCATAGCTCTAGACTAACACCCAAATCCGACCGTGATTGAATTCATACCTAGGCCTTACACCAAGACCAGGGACTCAATCCCTAGCCTCTTTAGATCACAACGAATGTGCCAAGACTCTCTGATTGAAGCTACACATCTAAGAGCAAAGTTATAAAACCTCACCTCCTTCCAAGCTTATTTTGATTCTCCATTTGATTAGGCTTAATTTAATTCCATGATTACCGTATGGATGTGTTCTTCTCACTTAGACAAGTCTATAGGATCAAACCCGAAGTGATTTGGTTGAGTCTAGGCTAAGATCTTAAGATTTTAGTGTGGATAGTCACGAGATCACTCTATCGAGGACGATGAAGGGGAGCCGTCCGATCACGCTTGTATCAGATGGATGGTCGAGATGAAGCCGGACAGCGCTTCCTAACATGAACCATAGGTCGAGTCAGCAGCCATCCAACCACAGCGCGCCGCATGGAGCTTTGGAGCTGCCTAGGATCCAGTCAGCACACGTGTTTAAATAGATAAATAGGGATTAAAAAAATTCAGAAAATGATCTCTAACTTTAAAAATTCATATCTTGGTGTAGAAAAATCACAAAAATAGCAGTCAGCACACGCGTTTAAATAGATAAATAGGGATTAAAAAAATTTAGAAAATGATCTCTAACTTTAAAAATTCATATCTTGGTGTAGAAAAATCACAAAAATAAAATAAAAATACCCTCTTGCTCAGTGAATAGAGGAGAACAATGTGGAATTAATTTGGAGTCTATTTGAAGCATATTTTATTTTTAATTAATTAAATACTGATTTGAATGTTTTGATTCTCCATTCATGTAGGAATATTACCATGGCTTAAAAATTTAACATGTTGTTGCCTCTATCTTAGGAAACATCCTCTAATTTTTTTCAAAGTTAGAAGAGGTCTCTTGATAGAGATTCATATTTTTCAAGTTTATGTCTTCTATTTGCATAAATTAATTATGATAATTAACATGTTCCTTACAAAATTCCAAGAAAAATTTGAGAGGCTTCCTATGACTAGAGAAGCTTTTGAAATTTTTTTTATAACTTAAGTCATTTAAAATACACCTAATTTTCACAAATTCTAAATCACTAAGAAAATTCATTTTGGAAAGTATAAGCAATTAAATGACTTGATTTTTTATCTCCACTATTATTTATGATTCAAAAAACTCACCACAAAAATTTTAAAGTATTTTGAGTTCATTTGATAACATATGTTGATTTTTAAAGATAAATGTCATTTTTGCACTTAAATGATTTTTAAAAATCAAAATATAACTAAAAAATTTTTAAAAACTTATTTTTTGAGTTCCTTGATATCAGGGGTATTTTGTAAAAATAAAATAATATTTAAAATAAAAACTTCATTTTTAGCACATTTTAAAATAATTAGATAATTAAAAATCCATAAAAATCAGAAAAATAATAAAATTCATGGAAATTTTCTAAATTGCTTCGCAAGTATTTAGGAACAATTGTAATATTTTTCCTGGTTTTCTAAATAAAGATATTAAATTTTGAAGCTTAAAATAATTTTTAAAGGCTAAAAAATGGATTTTCACTAAAATAATTTCAATAAATTAAATAAAACTCAATAAAATATACAATTTTTTTTCTAGGTTCTCTGACCTTAGGAAGATTTTTCAAAAATATAAAACTTAATTTTCCACATTTAAAATATTTTTTATTTAATAAATACCCTAGAACTTAACATAATTCTTAAAATTTAAATAAAATTTTAAAAATAATGAAATTTGGTTCAAAGGTTTTTCTGGTCTAGGTCTACCTCTAGTAAAAATTTTAAGGGATTAGGTTGTACCTCAAGTTAGGAATTTTTCTTTGATGAATCCTATTTTTGCATGAAAATAATTATACAAATTAAATTCAATTTTGAAAAATCACATTTTCTTCTCTGATGGCTTAATTGACCCATGAATGAGATAATATAAAAATTCCAAAGTCATTTGAATTGAATTTGATGAATTATGAAGTGTTAGAGCCTTAGGGGCAAATATGTAATTTTGGAAATTTAGCCTTAATTAACATTTAGGCTTAATTCAAGGAAGGAAATGGGTAACCTCTGATTTTACTTAACATTTGAGTGTTTGAAACACAAGGAGTTAATTGGTAGAAATCAACCTCACTTTCCTAATTAAAAGAATAAATTAATAAATTTCTAAATTATTAAAATTTAAAAGTTTATTAAAATTAAATGAATTTATGACTTAGGGGTATGACTTTTGAAGTCAATAATTAACCAATTTAATACCCCTATTTGATGTTCAAATAAAATTCAAATGATGAATCATGATCACCTAAAAAATTTAACATTTTCAAAACTGATTAAGACACTCACATATATCTTAAAGGCTTAGTAGTGATCTAAGTTAATCAAAAATTGATTAAATAAGGATTAAAAAAGTAAATATGATTGAAAATTAAAACATATTTCAAACACTAAAAACCCAATTAGGACTAAAATTTTGCTAAGTGTTCCAACAACACTAACTTACCCCTTTAAGGGTCTTCACCCACATAATATTCAAAATTAAATTACAAATGGTAATTAGCTTACTCTTAGGGATAATTGAGACATCAATGTTCATTGAGCATTAGGTGTTCATAGGATAAATTACTAAGCAACATAATAAGCTTAAATAAACTCGAGGCTTTTCACCAGGTGATAAGAGGGAAGCATGGACCTGCTTCTTCCTCTTAACCTGTTGGATACCTCGTAGAGCTACTAAGTTTAGTATGCTTTGCTTAACAAATCATCCTTAATTAAAATCCTAAGAACCCACCAAGATATGACATAGAGTTAGGAAAAGTATCAAAACCTCACTTTTTCTGCCTCTACGTGAACTGCCTTAGCATGCTATTTAAGTTTCAGGTGGTGGAAAGAGAAGACTCACCAGGTATGCTTTTACAGTTTTCAGCGTTATCTTTCTCCTACTTTCATACTGTACTTTTAGACTCGCTTACTTGCATGTTAAACAAACAATGTTATCCTGCATGAAAACTAAAACTACTAAGATAGCCACAATACCAAAACTAAAACTAAAATCAACCAAAACAAAATTCACCCCCACAACATTAAAAATATAAAACAACTCAAAATTTAATCACAAGCATCACACAACTACAACTATAACTAAACTAAGATGTCTCTATCAGATGATCTGGAATCCCTCGGACGAGGTAACCTACGGTTGTTAACGAGGCTTCCCACGGTCTAAATGAAATTATGGAACTCATTAGGTTGAGTTTAGTAAGTTCAATTGGACTAAGTGAATCCAATAGAAAATAGTTGTGCCGTAACGAGGGAACCGTAGAATCCTAACCGGTGTCGCTCTAATCAACTTTAATATGCCCCCATAAAATTAAAGAACTTCAACGATAAGGCCACCTGATTTGATATTATAACTTAACACACTAGAAAACTCAAACTCATCACGGCAAGGAGCATAGAGCTAGCATGGTGGGCAGCACGACCATCTTCAATAGCAAAACCTGTCTTCCCCAGCTCAACTAGTTTCCTTCCTTAGATATAAACAACAAAGCCATAGGTTTTCAAGGCTGCTTGCTTATGCAATGTAAATCCTCACCTTATCTTTAGGACTTTGTATAGCCTTGCTATACAATATAAGCCCTAACGCGTCTTAGGATTCCGAGGATATCGTTTGTCACGACCTAAACCCTCACATCTTTCAGGCTATTTGTTTGATAGTTTCACATGAATGTAAGCCCTAACTAATAAAATTGACAGAATGAAACTCCTAAATATTTCTCCTCAAAATTGAAGCCAAACAATAAGATAGCTTGGGAAGTCACCGGGGTTCTCTTCTGGATCCATGACATCCCCTAGTTCTTCCTCCTTTGGACTGTACTACAAAATGTTCCAAATTGAACCAATCCCCTTTCACACCTCTACGTCTGATCTCATTGAAAAGTCCTACCCTTTGAAATTCTTTGAAGATAATATTTCCTGATTTTTATCGAGAGTCTTCTTAGGTGACTTTGGTCATTTAGGAAAGACTTTGGTCATTTAAGATGAAATCTTATAGAAAGAATGTCCGAACCAAGCTTAATATAAACCCTATTTAACTTTTTATATTAAATAAGGAACTTGTCAGCAAATAAAATGGTTTCGCAGACCAAACGAATGTCATATATTCTTTAGTTCAGTTGATCGAGCCTCATCCTCAAGTCTTGTGTTTATCCTTTGGGATAGATACATGATTTGAGGTACAACACTCTTTCATTTAAACTATGAAAAATATGGGGTCAGTTTGATTTCATATTTTTCTAAAACTA
>JXCR01148859.1:27586-83101 GCA_002079205.1 Phalaenopsis hybrid cultivar
ATAATTATTTTAAATTATTTTATATTTCGAACAATAACGATTCGAACACGAACGAACGCATCACTGTTCGTGTTTGGTTCGTTTAACTAACCGAACGAAAAACATTTGTTCACGTTCGTCTCGTTTACCTATCGAACGAATCGAACACAAACTCATTGACGAATCGAACACGAACTGTTCGTGAACAAGGAGCTTTTTTGACAGCCCTAGGTGTAAGGCCTAGGTATGAATTTGATCACGACCGGATTTGGGTGTTGGTCTAGAGCTATGCTAGGGGCTCTGTGGAAGGGGGATTTGATGGGGCTTTGGCTTCTTTCACTGTTATGAAGGTGTGGGTGAAGTTAATTTTAGTTTGGTGAACTGTGGAGATGTATTGGGTTCTGTCTTGGTTTTCGACAAGGTTTCAAGCTCAGAATTGACCTCCGGTAGTGGGAATTAATGAGGGAAAATAGTTGGAATGCACTGAGGGGATCTTAGGGAAGCTCTGAGGTCAATTTGGAGAGGCCTCACTAAGAAAATTTCAGCACTCCTTCCATGGCTGTGGGAGGTTCTTTTTATAAAAAATGGCCAAGGGGTGGCTATCATGGCCAATGAGGAGGTGCATTGTGATGCTTAGGTGGAGTGCAGAGGAGCTTTGTCATTTAATTTGGCTGAGCTAGCCTCTAGGTTTGATTTGGGTGAGGTTCCATGGGGGTGGCTCTCAGTTTGGCCATTTTCCAGGCACTAGGCCTGCCGGCCGGCCAGGGGGAGGTGGCTAGGAGCTCAGGGAACCCAAGGGAATATGTTACAGCAATTTAGTGCAATAAGGTCTAGTTTTGGTAAGGGTATCTTAAGCATGTGCATTTTTTGAAATAATATCCCTTAATTTGGAAGACCTTTGGTCCATGGCTTGGTTTAGGTGGTTTAATGAGGTTTAGACTGGTCACTAGGTCCAGCTAATGGCGGTGGTGGAGTTAATTTGGTGACTTTAGGGTGGTTAGGTCACATTTAGTGCATAGGTCCAATGTGGGTTCAAGTGATCAAAGCTTGGTTTTGGGCTAGGCTAGCCATGTTAATTGACCCAATTGATTGATCAACACTGTGTATATGATTGTTATGAATATTTTTTATGAAGGGTTGAAGTGATTTTGAGTTCAATTGTTGGATCAATTTGAAGGATTTTTTGAATTTTGGTCAATTTGGGCATGTTGGGTTAGACATGGGTCTTGGTTGAGCTAGCTTTGGGATAAGTCCAAATTGAATGATCTAAATGATCAAACAAGATGCTATGAAAATTTTTCATGAAGACATAGAGTGGAGATTTTGGGGTTAAGGCCATCAATTTGGTGAGATTTTAAGACATGGCCAATTTGGGGCAAATTTGGGGCTTTTGGACTTAGGTTGAAATCAAATGAGATTGAGGTTTCACTAAGGCCAATTGATGGTCAAGTTTGATGTATTAGAATGTTTTGAAGATTTTTTAACACAAATTGTGGCAAGTTGAGTAGGCCATGGGTTCAATTTGGTGGAACCAAGTCATGAGGCCAAAGTTGAGGTTTTGATCTAAATCAAAATTGGGTTCAAATCATGGACCAATTGGGCTTGGATTTGGTCTATATTGGTCATATGAAAAGTTAATTTGAGTTTATAGTTGGAATTGGGGTAAATTGAGACCAATTGAATAGACATTTGAGGTGATTTGGGGAAGATATGGGCCTTTTAAAGGCAATTTGAGAGTTTTGGTCAAAGATGATCAAATTGGCCAAATTGGATGATGTGGTAGTTGAGAAAAATAAAAATGGGAATATTTAGAAGGTTTTGAGAATTTTTGGAATTTTGGGGTAAGGAATGGTATTTTGGTAATTTGACCAACTTTGGTGATTTTGGGTAATTTGGGTGTTTTGGTAGAGTTGGGGTGTCAACCACCATCAATAAGCCATGGGCCAATGGAAACCCCATTTTGGGTCCTCTATGTAGTGGTCTTAGCTAAACCCTAGCCTAGGGCTAATGGATTTATGGGGCCTCCGACATGAGTTTCTCAAAAGTATCAAGGGACCAAAGCCTAGAAGTTTAAGCTTAGGATTGTGAGTTGTTGTGAGTGTAAGTGTGTACCTTAAGCGCTAGACCAACACCCAGGGTCAACCCTAAGGTCCAGCAGTCCTAAGGGTGACTCATCTTGAGTCCCCCCCGAATGACCCCACCTACTAAGTGCTAGAAGCTAGGATCCATATGTGGAATTTCAAGTTGAGTAGAGAAGAGGGTNAAGGGTAGAATTTCTAATGGTGAGGGTTCCTTGTCTAGTTTTCTAAGAATAGTCAATAGGAAAGTCGGGATTTCTAATGGTGAGGGTGCCTTTTCTAGTTTTCTAAGAATAGTCAATAGGAAAGTCCTATGGAGACCTTAGGCTACTGAAGAGGAAAAACTAAACCTCACCAAAAGTAAGGTCAACATCCCTCTTGGACCAAATTACCCTTCTTTTGTTAACATACTTTACCCATTTCTGCCTTGGGGAAGTACAGCTAACTCCTTGGACTTCAGGACTAGCTATTCAACCGCCTTTGAACAAAGGGGTTCAGGAGGCCATTAAGGACTTTTAAATTTTCATGTGGGGTCGGACCCCCAATAGGTGTGTCGGTGGACTAGTTCCACCTGGGCATTTTCTGCCACTAAATAAGGTCCCGCACTGGGTCCTAAATACTTCACATCTCCCTTCCAAATTTGATTTGCTATTTTGCAAATTAAACAAATCGTGTTGTGCTGCGCGCACTTTAAAATTTTCTTATATTAATTAAATTTTACACTTCTTGTTTTTCTTTTAAAAATACCCATAAATTAAGACCCGCCCGGTCTACAGATCAACCTCTACTTTCAATGCTTGCACCAAAGATTACGAGGTTTTGGCCATATAGCTATCCCTAAAACTTTCTGTTTTCAAGCCTGCTGCAATGGCCTACCCAACGCAGACCTTTTCCTGCAACCTGCCAATGAGTCATGAAGCCCGTAACCTTGCTTCTACCATCAAATTTGGAGCTCGATTTGAAGAACTGGAGGTCATCCTCGGGATAGCCCCGTTTGTGGTAATGAAGATCGCCGCACCGGAAATACAAGAACCATGTGTAGAATTCAGCCTGAACTGCCTGAAAAATTTCCCTACCTACAAGAATACCTAAACTACTGTCGTCACAGTGCCCGCCAAACCTGCTATCCCCGCTGCTGCTAAGGGAAAAGAAGTAAGGATTATTGAGAATCCGACTGAGGGATTAGCTGTCCCACCACCCCTGTTTGAAATCTTGTCAAGCTCAAAGACTGCACCACTGACTCGAACCCAAAGAAAGAACCGTAACAGAAAGGTTTGGAGGGCCATCAAAGCCCAGGCTCCCAAGGAGACACCCATTGGATGAAGAAGGATTACTAGAAATTTATCCACTCCTATGAGGGAGTAGATTCCATCCTCTGACAGATACCGATGGATATGAGAGTATCCGGAAAATTGCTGCTGCATTACCACCACTTCATGGACATGGTGAGGAGAGAAAGAAGTTTACTCCTATCACCCGAGTTAATGCAGTTTTCAAAAGGCTAGCTACCAAAAAAGGATGTTTAGTTAGCGAGTTACTTAAACGAGTGGGAGATGTAATTTCCCCTCCCATGAAGAAGAGAATTTTGAAGGAAGTTAAGTCCGCCAGACAGTCTCACAAAGCAATTGGAGTACCACCTACTCGCATCCCCGTTTGGTTTCGTTTGGGCAACAGAGTTGATATCGTAGTAATTACTACCGATTATACTGCCACCAGGACCGTAGGATGTCAATCGTTTAAGTCAAGACTGGGTCCAAAAATCTAACCCACCACCCATTATGAAGATATTCCCACAATCCTAAAGGCAATGATAAGACGATTACCTGACACTGTAGACGGTCTGCACCACTGCGAGCATACTTTCCCTCGACATATTGATATCTCAACTAAGACACTCTGTCCTGAGACATCAACATTGAAAAAGAGAAATGTATGGGTACCCAAGGTTGCTGCACCGATACAGTCCAGTGAGCCCGCGGGACAAGGACAGAGAATGAAACCAGAGTCTGAAATATCTAACATTGTCGCAACAATCACCAGCAAAATGGAGAAACAAGTAGAGGATGTCCATCAGGGTCCTCCAGATCTTAAAGTAATTAAAGAATCAATAATTGAAGAAAAAGTTGAAAAGCTCAGAATTGAGATTTCCGAGTTAGCTCGAGAACACGGATTTTCCGTCAATAGTGATGGTGAAAATTTTGATTACAATGATTACTTGGAGGAAGATTTCATGGATGTCTATGTAATTGAGACCCAGAGCCACTACATCTACGCACGAGGCTCAACCTCACATTGATGAGAACGCCGTAAATGAGCTCCGTAGGGCTATCCTCCTGAGGGATGAGCAAGTTAGTCTACTGGAGAAATAAATAAAGAAATGACTGCAGCAACGACACTATTGTCACTATTTAGGGACAATCACAAGCACCACAACTAGCTTTTGTATAGATCAATCAACTGCAGATCATACACATCACAGATGAAAGAAGAGAGGTTGCATCTGCGAATAGAGACGAGCAACATAGAAAGGATTCTCCATCAGGTGCTATGCTAGAAAAAGAATTTAAGCAAATGGTTGAACAAGTGCGGGACGCCTTAGCTCAATTTAAGGGTGGTGCATTAGTTCTAATGGGTAGACCTTACCTGGAGGAATTCAATGCCATGCCTTTCCCTAAGGGTTTTGTAGCCCAAAATTTCAAGATATTCGATGAGATTGGAAATCCCATACAGCATATAACACATTTCTGAGCCAGCTTTGGCAACACGAGAAACAGTGAAGCTTTACTCTTCCAGCAGTTCGTCAGTAGCTTGTCAGGAATTGCTTTCGACTAGTACGCTGACTTGCCCAACGGGTCAGTTAAAACATTTTCTGAATTGGAACAGTTATTTGTAAAGAGATTCGCTGGGGCGCAACATCATGTGTCTACTGGGTGCTCATGATGGAAAAATAAAAGCCTAGCGAAACTTTAGTGGACTATATTTTGAGGTGGAGAAACCTTAGCATGAAATGTGAACCTCATCTACAGGAACATCATGTGATTGAAATTCTACTCAAAAGCATTCATGGGCCAGTAGCTTTCATGCTCAAGGGACTCACCATAAATCCTTTCGAGAATCACTTAGCTAAGCCAGCAGTCTTCAAGAAGAAATCAAGCACATGGAGCCTCATGAAAAGGCTAAGATGACCAGAGTGTTTTAAAACAAATCAGGAGTAGTAGCGACCATCGATAAAGGAAAGAAGCCGATGAAGAAATATGCAGAAGATCCTCGCCAGTCTTCGTCACAGCAAGCTCCAAAATAGAATAGCCAGTCTAACCAGCGACTGCCTCAAGGAGAATCATCTTAGAATAAAAGAATATCTCTGGCGGAACGACAAAAAAGTGTGTACTCTTTCAAAGATGAAGCTGTATCAAAAATACTTAGAAGTCTGATGAAGAAGTTGCAGTTCAGACTACCAGATCCGAAGAAGCCCGAAGAGGTGAATAAGAAAAATGAGCCAAATTATTTCCCATACCACCGGTTGCTTAAGCACAGTATAGAAGAGTGCTTCGTCTTTAAAGACTGGCTCGAGAGGAACCTTAAAGAAGAAAACAATCCCAAAAGAATACTTAATAGAACCCGAAAAAGGTTCCATAAATATGATTTCGGCCGAGCTAATTTCCCCAATCGACCCGTATACTGGAACAGATGGATGGAGTACAACTTGGGATGAACTTAAGAGGGTTCTCAATAAAATACAGGATCCATCAAAACAATCTTCTGTATATAACGGAGAAGAAGAATGGAATGAAGTTTGGAGTAAATCATCCAAGAAAATACTGAAAAAGATCAAGTCTGCATCAAAACAACCCTCTATTCAGAGTCCACAGCATACCAAGCCTGAGATAAAGGTTTCACCAGGAGATGCATCATTGTCAAGAACAAAGAAGAAGAAGAAAAGCGTCACTACAAAGATTGATAACACAGGGGTAGGATAGGGGCTACCTCTACTAGATTAGTTGTCTCGGATTCAGAGAAGAAAATCCTCAAACTCTTGACTTTGTATGATTTTCTTTTTGTCCCTCCGAGGTCTTATGAATATAATGATTATGATTTCGGTTATGTTTTAACTGTTTCTAGTGATGACGTAACTGATTATGACCAATATAACTTTGATCTCGATCCTCAAAATGATTCTCAAATCATACTCGAGTCTGATGAAGTCGTTGTCAAAGAAGACATCAATGATACCGTTTACAACAACACCGATAATGAAGAACCAATTCTCGAGCATCACGGTACACCGCTTACCATCAACTTAGATCTTTCTGACAAAGAGAAAGAAACACCAGAAGATTCAACAATGATAGCTCAAGAAGAAGAAAACACGGAAGTTAACTTAAGGAGCGGAAAGGTGTTACCACCAAGAATAACTCCAACAGATAAAGGAAAGCAGATAATGAATTGAGAAGAGATACCCCCACCTCCACCAGTGGAAGAACCACATATTCAAGAAAAAAATTGGAGGATCATACAAAATAGATTACAACGTGCTAGCTCATCTTAGGAAATTGCCGGCCCGATTAAGCATCTACGACGCTCTGATCCTGTCAAAGGAGATGAGAGAGTCTCTGGTTACAGCTTTGCTTGACCTAGAAATTTGCTTAACTCAGTTGGCCAGCACATCCTCAGATGATGTTTGTTCATTGAAAGAACAACCTGGGGTAACCTTCACAGATGAAGACTTGCTACTCGGTACCGCCTACCACAACCGTCCACTTTACATCTCTGTCAACATCGACAGATTTGTGTTGTCCAGAGTTTTAGTAGATCCCGGAGCATCTCTTAACTTGATGAGCTTACGAACATTGGCCTATTTGGATATTGAAGCACAAGAGCTTACTACCGATAAAATGATGTTAAGAGGATTCAACCAAAAGGGAGAAAGAGCCCTTGGATCTATTACATAACTTATGAAGGTTAAAGAACTTGTGACCACCACTAAATTTCATACCATTTATGCCAAGACCTCTTTTAATGCTCTACTCGGTCAATCATGGATTCATAAGCACAATATGGTTCCATCATCTCTACACCAATGCATCAAATACTGCAAAGATTGTCAAGAAAATTGCATCAAAGGAGACTTACAACCATTTTCAGTGCATGAAGTTGGTATCCATGAAGATGCTGCCTACTACGTGCCTCCAAGGAAAACTGTCTTCTCTCATGAAATCATCATAAGTAAAGATGAAGATTCAGAAGAATCACAAAGAGGAGGCCATTCAACTCTGCTTCAACAATCATCCAACATTCCCTTACAATGAGTTAGTGGAGGTTCTTTTAGTCACGCACCCGAGGTCGAGGCCGGGGACGTGGACAAGGAAAAATCAACTTAATCATTGAATGGACTAGGCCAACTATCAACATTGGTAATGAAGACAGTTCTGAAGAAGAGATAATGACGACAAGACAGAAGAAACCTCAATACGAGATATCCTTAAAAGATACAGAGAAGAATAAATATGAAACAATGTATGATCGAATAAACCACTATGTGAATGCTAGGACCCTTACTCCGATTCTCCCTCAAAAGTTTGAGAGTTTAGAGGTCAAGGAAGTCCGTAGTGTTGGTTCAAATTCGATCAAATTTTACCGTGCTTCTACTTCTACTAAGCTTGAAAAACATGTAAATTTGGATGATGATCCTAATGAATTAATGGAATTGCCTCACCTTGTGTTCAGAAGTTAATTTAACAAGGACACTTACCAAAACAAATGCCAAAAGATAAATTTCAACTTCTTAAAAAATTATGGACCTTATGTTCAAAAGTTGATTCAACAGAGACACTTACCAAAAAAAATACCAAAAGATAAATTTCAACTTGTTAAAAAATTATGGAACGTTAAAAGTCAAACTCCCAACTCAAAAGAGGGTCTTGGATTCGGTACAGTCGGACCATTCGATGATTCTGAATTTTGCATGGTTGTTACTGGCGAATCTGAAGAGGATTGCCTCGATATAGAGGATGACTCTAATGATCAACTAATAGAAGATGCTCTGCCAGAATTTGAGGAGGAAATTAAATCTACCGTTGATGAATTGAAAGAGATTAACCTCGAGACTGAAGAACAACCTCGACCTACATTTATAAGTTCTCTACTCAATGACGACGAATATGCAGAATTGATCAAAATATTAACAGAATTCAAAGATTGCTTTGCATGGAGCTACGATGAAATGCTAGGACTATCAGCAGAGGTTGCGGTTCAAAAACTCGAGGTGGACAAGAATATAACCCCAGTAAAACAAGGTCCCAGGAGAATGCGCCTCGAAATAGAACAACAAGTCATCGCCGAGGTAAAGAAATCGATAGACGCCAACTTTGTAAAAGAAGAGCAATACCCCACATGGTTATCTAACATTGTACCTGTTAAGAAGAAAAACAGACAGATTCGTGTTTGTGTCGACTTTAGAGATTTGAACAAGGCATGTCCAAAAGATGAGTTTCTGCTACCAATACCAGAAATGATGGTGGATACCACTTCAACACATGAAATTTTCTCCTTCATGGACGAATCATTGGGATACAACCAAATCAAGATGGCTCCCGAGAATGCAGCACTTACAGCCTTCAGAACACCAATTGGAATTTTCTGCCACACAGTGATGCCGTTCGACCTAAAGAACGTCGGAGCAACATATCAGCGCGTAATGATGATGATTTTTGACAACCTCATTCACAACCAAGTAGAATGCTACATAGATGATTTGGTCATCAAAAGTAAACAAAAAATAGACCATTTGTACGATTTGAGGATTGTGTTCAAACGGTTAAGACGATATGACCTTGAAATGAATCCCTTAAAGTGTGCCTTTGGCGTTACCTCTGGGAAATTTCTAGGATTCATTGTCCATCATCGGGGAATCGAGATTGACTCGGATAAAATTAAAGCTATCTTGGAAATACAACCTCTTAAAACCTTAAAACAACTGCGTTCATTCCAGGGGAAGTTGGCATATCTGAGACGTTTTATTTCTAATCTCGCAGGTAGGTGTCAGCCCTTCTTGACATTAGTTAAAAAGGACGCCAAATTCAATTGGGAAGAGAAATGCCAGCAGACCTTCGAGGGCGTTAAACAATATTTAATGACCCCTTATGTTTTGGCTGCCCCTATCTCAGGGAAACTGTTGATACTTTATACCGCAGCTTTAGATGACTCCCTTGGAGCCCTCTTAGCCCAAGTCAATGATGAGGGTAAAGAAAATGCACTCTACTACTTGAGTGGTCACCTAATACAAATGGAGATAAGGTATCCACCTATTGATAAGCATTGTCTGGCGTTAATTTTTGCTTTCTAAAAGCTTAGACATTACATGCTTTCTCATAAGATTACCCTAATCTCGAAGGTTAATCCGTTACAATATCTGATGACCCGACCAACACTCTCCGGACGTTTAGTAAGATGGTCAATGATCTTATTGCAATTTGATATAACTTTTGTTCCCCTCCGTTCTATCAAGGGACATATACTAGCAGACTTTCTCGCTGCACACCCACTGTCAGCTGGTTCTTCTCTCAACGACAAGCTACAAGACAAGCAAATGCTACAAATGGAGTTCTCTAGTGTGCAACGCTGAGATATGTACTTTGATGGTGCTTCTTCAGCAAAAAAAGTGAAAGGATCGGGCATAGTTATACCAGGCAAAGCAGCGATTGGTTTGATCTTTACCACACCAGACAAGGGTATGTTGAAGTTCTCATACCACCTAACAGAGTCATGCACCAACAATGAAGCAGAATACAAAGCTTTAATCACTGGGTTGGAAATGACAATCTCAATGGATATAACGAACTTTGCCATTTATGGTGACTCTCAACTCGTCATCCAGCAAGTCGCCAAATAAAATAAAATTTTGAAACCATGATTAGCAGAATACCATTAGTACACAATGAAGCTACTGGAGCAGATCCCCGCTGTGACTTTGTAATAGATTTTTAGGGGAGATGATGCCGATGCCGACGCTCTAGGAAAACTCGTTAAGGAAATGGCGTGTCCCCTAGAGGATTCTATTGAAATCATAGTACAAGGAAGACGAGTCTTCTCTCAAATTGACCTCGAAACTCTACACAAGCTCAAGAAAGAAGAAGCAATAAATATAGTTGTAGACATCCATGAAGATTGATGCAGGCCATTAATAGAATATTTGCATACTGGAAAGCTGCCAGAAGACAAGTCTGAAGCACATCATATCACAAGAAGGGCTATGTCTTACGCCCTGGTGGGAAATGTTCTCTACAGAAGATCATTTGATCAAATGTGGCTACAGTATTTGAGCAGAGCCGAAGCACAAAATATTTTCAAAGAAGTACATGTCGGATTGTGTGGCGCTCACCAATCAGAGCCAAAAATGAAAATGAAGATCAAAAGACTCGAATATTATTGGCTAGCAATGATGTCCGATTGCATGGATACGGCCAGAAAATGTCACCAATGCCAACTGCATGAGGTGGTCTTACACTAACCTCCGAATGTGCTACACCCAACTGTTGCCTGATGGTCGTTCGAGTGTTGAGGCACGAACATAATAGGTTTGATAGACCCTCCATCTTTTAGAGGACACAGGTTTATATTTGCCACTATAGATTACTTCTTCAAATGGGCGGAGGCAGTACCGTTGTGTGAGGTCACGACATAGCATGTCCTTCAATTCTTCAAAAGCCAAATTATCTACCGTTTTGGAGTACCATGAAGAATAATTTCCGACAATGGGACAGCTTTCAAAAGCACCAAAATCAATAATTTTGTCAAAATACATGAGATAGATTGGAGATACTCTACAATTTACTATCCCAGAGGAAATGGATTGGCTGAAGCCTTCAACAAAACACTGGTACAGATTTTGAAGAAAACACTGGATGAAAACAGAAGGGATTGGCACAGCAAATTATTAGAAGCCTTGTGGGCCTACCAGACAACTTTCAGAACGCCCACTCAATGTACACCCTATATGCTCGTGTACGGGTCCGAGGCTGCGCTATTGCTAGAAATCCAGACACCGTCTCTCAGAGTCGTCATCGCCAACCAACTCACGACAGAAGAGAGTGCAAAACTCAGACTTGAAGAACTAGAAATTCTTGAAGGAAAATGACTGAAAGCACAGCAACACTTGGAGCTTTACCAGGTGAAGATGGTACAAGCCCAAGACAAATTGGTCTACCCAAGGACATTCAAAGTTAGTGACCTCGTACTTGTGCTCAAAATGCCTACTCTTGCACGCCACAAAATAGATGGAAACTTTGAGCCAACTTTGGATGGATCATTTGTCATTGAAAAGGTCTACACAGGAGGACCCTACCAGTTAGTGGACTTCCAGGGCGAAAGACCCATGTTACCAATAAATGGACGATACTTAAAAAACCTATTACGCAACCTAATGTCGCTTACCTTCGCTTGCTTTGAAACTTTGAAACTTTGATTATTTTGGGGTTATCTATGTGGCCAAAATGTCTATGATCGGGTCCAAACTTTGTAATTAACCTCAATATAATGAAAATTTTGAGAATAATTTTAAACTTCAAATTTTCTCTTTTCTACTTTTGAACTTAATATTCCACTAAATTAAACAAAAATCATACATAAAATAAAAAATTCTCTTCTCCAAAATAAACTAAAATTTACCTTAATAAATACTTTATTTTGTTCTCATTCATGCCAAATTTTGGCCCACTAACTTTTTTCCTGTCTTCTGTAGAAAAATGTCGGAACAGAGGCTGATCTTTGCTTTCAAAGATGGCTGGAGCCTCACGCTGAATGAGGAGATGACACCACATTGTGGCATCATAGACTTCAACTTGGACTTTAACTAAGTTGATATGGACTACGAAGGTCCTCTAATGAATGTAGTCAGCTGTCGAGAAAAAGAGGGATTGCCTTAATGCTTTATGTTCCAATTCTACTAGAAAATGACATGTTTTTCCAAAAATCAATCTATATGGGGACATTCCTATAAGAGTTGTATAAGCAGTTCTGTATGCCCATAATTTAGTATCTAATCTAGCAGACCAATCCAATTTTTAAGGATTTACAGCTTTTTCTAAAATGCATTTAATTTCACGATTCGATATTTCTGTTAGACCACTAGTTTGAGGATGATAAATATTAGAGAATCTATGCATTATATCATATTTCTTAATTAATTTTTTGATTCTCTTATTCCTGAAATGATATCCTCCATCAGTAATGATTACTCTCGGCATTCCAGATCTTGTAAAAATATTTTTAATTAAAAATTTAGAAACACTCCGAGTGTCACATCTAGGCACAACAATAACTTCAATCCACTTAGACATATAACCAGCAGTAAGTAATATATATGTTTCTAAATTAAGGCATAAATGATCCCAGAAAGTCTAATCCCCACACATCAAAAATTTCAACTTCTAATGTGTAATTTAGAGACATTTCGTCTCTTATGGAAATATTTCCTATTTGTTGACATCTATCGTACGTTTTAATATATTCATTAACATCTCTAAAACTAGTAGACCAATAAAATTTAGCTTGCAAAATTTTATATGCAGTTCTATTTATTCCAAAATGTGCTCCAAATTCATAATCACAACATCTTTCAGTTATATGTTGAGTTTCTTCATAAGGCACACATCTTCTAATAATTAAATCTTTACATTGTTTATATAAATCTGGGTCATCCTAAAAATAGTCTTTCAAATCATAGATAAATTTCTTTAATTATGGATTCTTGATATTAGGTGGTAGAATGTCACTTACAATGTAATTTACTATATCAGCATACCACGGTACATCCATTTCAGCAATACTATTTGAATGTTCATCAGGGAAATTTTCTAAAATTTCATTTGCAAAATTAGTTAATATTTCTATTTCTATTCTAGACAAATGTCAGCTATTTGATTATCATTTCTTATTCTATCTACCACGGTAAAATCAAACTCTTGCAGTAGAAGTATCCATCTAATTAATTTTGGTTCAGTATCATTCTATTGCATCAAGTATTTAATAGTAGAATGATCTGTATGCACTATACATTTAGTTCCAATTAAATAAGATCTAAATTTATCAAAGGCATAAACAATAGTTAATAACTCTCTTTCAGTAGTAGTATAATTAATTTGAGCATTATTTAGAATTTTACTAGCATAATATATAACTTTAAAAACTTTATCGTGCCTTTGTCCTAATACAGCCCCAATAGCATAATCACTAGCATCACACATTATTTTAAATGGTTTCTCCCAGCCAGGTGGTACTATTATTGGTGCAGTGATTAATTTTTTCTTCAATAATTCAAATGTTGTTATACATTCCTCATTAAAATAAAATTTTGTATTTTTTTCTAAAAGTTGGCATAGGGATTTAGTTATTTTTGAAAATTTTTTTATGTAGCGCCAGTAAAAACCAGCATGTCCTAGAAAACTTCTCACCCCTTTAACATTATTAAGAGGTGGTAATTTTTCTATAACTTAGATTTTAGCAGGATCTACTTCCATGTCTTTTTCAAAAATTTTATGCCCCAAGAACAATACCTCCTGTAACCATAAATTGATATTTTTTCCAATTTAAGACTAGGTTGATTTTTTCACATATCTCCAGAACTTTTTCTAAATTATTAAGACATAACTCAAACGAAGTCCCAAATATAGAAAAATCATCCATAAACACTTCCATTCCATGCTCAATAAAATTGCTAAAAATTGACATCATACATCTTTGAAATGTTGCAGGTGCATTGCATAGTCCAAAAGGCATTTTACGAAAAGCAAATGTTCTATATGGGCTTGTAAAATTTGTTTTCTCTTGATCCTCTGGAGCAATTGGAATTTGGTGATATCTGGTATATCCATCTAAAAAGCAATAGTATTTGTTCCCAGCCAATCTATCCAACATTTGATCTAGAAAGGGCAAAGGAAAGTGATCTTTTCTGGTGCCATATTTAATTTCTCTATAATCAATGCAAATTCGCCAACCAGTACTCTATTGTAGAACTCATACTCCATTTCCCGGATCATATGTTTCACAACACATTTTAACAATTGTTATAGAACTCATACTCCATTTCCCGGATCATATGTTTCACAACATATTTTAACAATTCAATTGGCCAGATTTAAAAACTAAATTAAGTTCGGAGTTGAAAAATCATCACAATTTATTTTATATTTTAATTATGCCACATTCAAAAAGTAAATTAAAGTTTGGAGTTGAAAAATAATCACAATTTATTTTATATTTTAATATTGGCACATCCATATTATCTCTTCATTTCTGGAGTTGAAAAATCATCACAATTTTTTTTATATTTTAATATTGGCACATCCATATTATCTCTTCATTTCACCATATCTCAGAGATAGTTGAAAAATCATAATAATTTATTTTACAATTTAATATTGGCACATTCATATTATCTTTTCATTTCACCATATCTCAGAGTAGGAAGAAAGATAGAGGGACTACTCAGACTTCATGAGAAAGAAATAACCAAACACAAATTTCATATATAAAAGAAAGTTCATACAACACTGATAAACAAACAATACTTATCTGAAAACTCTTTCTCAAAGCAAATCCTTTGTAGCCTTTCCTTTGAAATGCAGGAAGAAAATATCTCTCACTTTTCTCCTTCTCCAACACTCTTATAGAAAGTTTCATGCTAAATCTCACCACAAAAACTCTAAACTATGAAAGAAAAATTACTAATTGACTCCAATATGGAAATGGAATGGAATGATGTGATGCAAAAAATAAAAGTAGAGGAGTAAAAAACGTAGAGGAGCATTTTTTCTGATGAAATTCGGCCCCAAATAGAGCCCAAGGTCGGTTCTTCAAGAGGTGCCTTCAGAAAATTCTTCAAAAAATCATCCAAATACATCGAACCTTAAAGAAACGGGGTTTGCATTGCCTTTCGCGTCGTCGATGCTGATCTAGTGCTGAGTAAAAAATCTTCGCGTTAACTTGTTCTACGTTGTCGGCACTGCAGACGCTGAGCATTTCTTCAAAAACGACATTTTGACTCCAAATTTCATCCTTTTTGCTTTCTTTTTGCTTTAAGCCCTAAAAATCAACAACCTGCAAGAAAACATCAAAATACCTTTCATTAAAGTGTAATATCATCAAAAATAAGTATAAATATGGGTCTAAAAATGCATATATTTTTGGTGTATCAGTTGGTCCCTAACTTCCGACTCTCTCTTGAGATTGATCCTTAACTTTCAATTCTCATTTTGGAATCAGTTCCTAACTTTTGATTTCCACCTTTCAAGGTTGGTCCCTCACTTTTGACTCTCTTGAGATTGATACCTAAATTTCAGTTCTCATTTTGGGATCAATTCTTAAATTTTGGTTCCCTTCTTTTGAGGTTGGTACCTAAATTCTGACTCTCTTTTTGGAATCGATACCTAAATTTCAATTCCCACCCCAGAGTCAACACTTCCATACTGATTCTCATCCTCTATAATTACCTGAAACTTGATAACTCAAACCCACTCTCCAGTCCCTAGTGAGAGTTCCTACTTCTTGACTTTGATCAAATATTCACTTGTTAATTCCCCAGCGGAAACAAACACACAATTCTATATCTCTTTCTAGGTCTATTGACTTATAAGTCTATGTTGGTTTTATTAATGTCATCGGTCAATGTCAATACGCGCGGTGTGTTTTCCTAGCACACCACACCTATCGGGGATTCATTTGTTGACCTTACTTTTAGTTGAGGTTTAGTTTTTCCTCTTTAGTAGCTGAAGTTCTAGCTATAGGAATTTCCTATTGACTATTCCTAAAAAACTAGAAGAGGAACCCTCATCATTAGAAATTTTACACTCCTCTTTGCTCAACTTGAAGTTCCACATATTGGTCCTAACTTCTAGCACTTAGTAGGTAGGGTCAATATGGGGGAGATCAAGGTGAGTTCCCATACGACTGCTAGCCCCAAAAGTTGACTCTAGGTGTTGGTCTAGGGCTAAGGCACTCACTTTCACTCACTTGCACTCACTTACACTCATTATCACCTATACCCACGCACAACCCTAAACCCAAAATAGTTGACTTTGATCCATTGATCCATTGGGAGACTCATGTAGATGGTCCCTTAAACTCATTGGCCCTAGGCTAGGGATTAGCTAAGACCAGTACATAGAGGACCCAAAAAGGGATTCCATTGGTCCATAGCTCATCTGTGGTGGTTAGCTTCCCAATACTACAAAAAATATCCAACTTTGCCTTTTACCCCCAAACCTACACAAATTACCTAAACACCTCTAAATCCCAAATTTGGTCAAAATCCTCAAATTCATCCAAAATACACAAACTTGTTCAAGAGTCATTTCAAATCTTTTGAAAATACCCAAGCTACCCAAAACCAAATAAAATTCCAAATTTACCCCTAAAATTGCCAAAATTACAAAAATACCCTTGGCACCCCAAACCTTCCCAAAGCATCCAAAATCACTCCAAATGTCTCCAGAACCCATTTGGACCCCTCAATTAGACCCATCTTGACCAATTTGACCATTTTTTACCAAAACCCCAAAATTGCCTTTAAGGGCCCAATTTCCCCAAATTTACCTTAAATGTCCATCAAGTTGGTCCTAATTTCCCCCAATTTCAATCCTAGACTCAAATTTACCTTCTATGTGACCAATTTAAACCAAATACAAGCTCAATTGGCCCATGCTTTGAGCCCAATTTTGATCTAAGTCAAACCCCCAATTTTGGTCCTATGACCTAATCCCACAAAATTGAACCACATGGCCTACTCAATTGGCCTCAATTTGAAATCTAAACTCTTCATAACATTCCTAAAAATCAAGCATGACCTTTAAATTGCCTTGGTGAGGCCTCAATTTCATTTAATTTCAACCTAAATCCAAAAATTCCCAAATTTGCCCTAAATTGGCTATGTCTCCAAGTTCCACCAAATTGATTGCCCTAACCCCAAAATTGGCACCCAATTTATGTTAAAAAACTCTTCATGATGTTTTTTTAGACCAATTTTAACAATCAATTTGGACTTAGCCTAAGCCTAGCCCAACCTAGGCCCAAGTCTAGCCCAAATTACCCAAATTGACCAAAATTTCAAAATCCTTCAAATTGAACCCTAATTGAACTTAAGATCATTTTAATCCTTCACCAAAATTCTTCATTAAAATCATCTACACAATATTGATCAATCAATTGGGCTCAAATTCATGGCTAGCCTAACCCAAACCCAACTTTTAGCCATTTTGACCCAAATTGAACCCATACACCAAAATTGGCCTAACCACCATAAAGTCACCAAATTTATGGCTCCACAGCCACTAAGCTCCTTTTAAGAACCAGGCCAAACCCCTATGGACTAGCCATGGCATGCTATGGACCAATGGATTCCCAAATTAAGGGATTTATGCCCATTTATGGGCCTTAACCAAAAATGCTATGGACCATCATCACTTGCCATTGAGGGTTAATTATAATTAACCCTCCCACTGACTCACTTAACCTCCTAGCCACCTCCCCTGACCCTGTTGGTCGGCCTAGTGGCTGGAAAACACCAAAGCTAAGAGCCCCAAACTCAAATTCAAACCCAAACTCACCCATCTGAGCTGGCCAATTCCAATTGGCTTTAGCACTTCAAAACCCTCCATCTAAGCAATATTTTCCAACCCCCCCCCCAATTGGCCCTGGCAGCCACCCTATGCCATTTTTATTTAAACCTCACCACAATGGCCAAGTGAGGAGAGTTAAAATTTTTTCAAGGAAACTCTGTCAAATTGCTTCCAGAGACTCCCTAGAACCCCCTGAGTTCAAGCCCACCATTTTCCCCTTCTGGCTCCCTCTGTGAGAGTTCAATTTTGAGCTCAAAGTTTTAGTCAAAATAAGGACATATTTCCCCACAGCTCTACACTTAACTAAACCTCAATTAATTGCTCACACACCATCCCCACAGTGAGAGGAGTTGATCCCCCATAGAAGCCCACTCTCAAATAGCCTCTACTATAGACTTCAATCAACACCTGAAATTGAGCTTGGTTGAAATCATACCTAGAACATTCACCAATGCTTGGGACTTCATCTAGATGTTTTTTGGGACCAATCAAAGCTACCACAACCATCTGATTAAGGTCTCCCCTCCCATATAAAGGTATTGAACTCCAACCCTAAATCGAGCTTGTTTCGATTATCCATACATATTTATTGTATTTCATATAGTATAATCTATATAGATAGGTTCAATTTGAGTAGATGAAAGTTTAGGAACAAATCCCATGCGATTTGGTTGAGTCTAGGCCAAGATGTTAAGGTATTAGTGTGAATGGTTCATTGGTTAGGTCACTTGGGTTTCAAGTGTACTTAGGTAATTTGGGTGATTATGAGCAAAGTGAGTGCCTTAGCTCTAGACAAACACCCAAAGTTAACCCTAAGGTCAAATAGCCTTATAGGAACTCTCCTTGAGCTTCCCCACAATGACCCCGCCTACTAAGTGCTAGAGGTTAGGACCAATATGTGGAACTTTAAGTTGAGTAAAGAAGAGTTTAGAATTTCTAATGGCGAGAGTGTCTTTTTCTTGTTCTCTAAGAATAGTCAATAGGAAGTCCTATGGCTAGACCTTAGGCTACTAAAGAGAAAGAGTAGACCTCAACCAAAATTGAGCTCAACAAATGGACCCCCAATAGGTGTGGTGTGCTGGGCAAAGCACATCGCCTGTATTGGCATTGACTGACGAGATCAACAAAGCCAATACAAACTCCTAAGTAAAGAGAAATAGAAGGAGTGTGGGATTGTGTGTGCTATTTGTTTCCGCTGGGGAATATAGCAGATAAATATTTGATCAAAGTCAAGAAGTAGGGACTCCCGCTAGGGATTGGAGAGTGGATTTTGATTTATGTGATTTTAGGAATTTGTAGAGGATGGGAATCAGCGTGTTAGTGCTGATCCCGGGGGATTTGAAATTCATATATTAATTTTAGAAGAGAGTCGAAAGTTTGGGACCAACTATGAAAAGAGAGGAATCAGAAGTTAGGGGCTGATCTCAGGATAAGGATTGAAAGTTAAGAATCAATCACAAGAAAGAGCATCGAAATGCAGGGACCAATCTTAAGAGGGTGAATCAGAAATTAGGGACTGATTCAAAACTTAGAATCGAAAGGTAAAGATCAATCTCAAAAAGAGAGCGTCGGAAGGTAAGGACCAATCTCTAAAGGGGTGAATCAGAAGGTCGTGACTGATCCTAAATGAGAATTGATAGGTAATGGTCAATCTCAAAAAGAGAGTGTCGGAAGGTAAGGACCGACCTCAAAATGGTGAATCAGAAGGTAGTGACTGATTCAAAATGAGAATTGATAGGTAAGGGTCAATCTTGGAAAGAGAGCGTCGGAAGGTAAGGACGGACCTTGAAAGGGTGAATCAGAAGGTAGTGACAGATTCGAAATGAGAATTGACAGGTAAGGGTCAATCTCAGAAAGAAAGCATCGGAAGGAAAGGACCGACCTCAAAAGGGTGAATCAGAAGGTAGTGACTGATTCGAAGTGAGAATTGACAGGTAAGGGTCAATCTCAGAAAGAGAGCGTCGAAAGGTAAAGACCGACCTTGAAAGGGGTGAATAAGAAGGTAGTGACTGATTCGAAATGAGAATTGACAGGTAAGAGTTAATCTCAAAAAGAGAGCGTCGGAAGGTAATGACCGACCTCAAAAGGGTGAATCAGAAGGTAGTGACTGATTCGAAATGAGAATTGACAGGTAAGGGTCAATCTCAAAAGAGAGCTGTCGGAAGGTGAGGACCAACCTCGAAAGGGCTAAATCAGAAGGTAGTGACTGATTCAATATGAGAATTGACAGGTAATGGTCAATCTTGAAAAGAGAGTGTTAGAAGGTAAGGACTGACCTCAAAAAGGTGAATCAGAAGGTAGTGACTGATTTGAAATTAGAATTGACAGGTAAGAGTCAATCTCAGAAAGAGAGCGTCGAAAGGTAAGGACCAACCTCGAAATGGTGAATCAGAAGGTAGTGCTGATTCAAAATGAGAATTCTATAGAGTTTGTAGTGTTTAATTTAAAGACATGTGTTGTATGTAAAGGTGGACATTATTGAAGAGAATTTTTGAGAATTTGAGAGTTTTTTTTTTGCGTAGAATGTGAAATTCCGAGGGGATGTGAAGAGAATTAGTGCAGGTAAAGATAGTTGTGCTACGCGAGCAAAGAGTAAGAAACTCCAAAATCGAGAGAATCCACTCAACAAATTTATTCTGTTTTCTTGTTGTTTTTATCACGTTTAATTTTCAAAATATATTTTTCAAATTTTAATTTTAGTTTGTTGATTTTTCAAAAAAGACTTTTTTTTTTTAATTTAAATTTATCATAATTTATATTACTTTCATCATTTTTTACTTGAAAGTTTCTTTTTTTTAGCATTAAATGTTTTTTATTTTGTTCTTTGTTCATTGTAGTTGCAAACTAACGCTTGGTTCAATGGCTTTTATCCATCGCACTGAGAAGGGCAATTGAACAATTAGATAAATTTTCTGGAAGGAATTTCATTAATCTGCTTCAATAAAATGTTACAGATGAAAAGTAGGTCAATGCCTCAAAAAGAGTACAATATGCAAACGCATGAAGGTACATCCGAAATGTGTCATGTCGAGTACATATCATGGACTGATCATGTCTGATTCGTACCATATCTGTAATGTAGTAGAGAAGAAAGTGAAACCCTCTGAATATCCATCCCCTTGCATAGTGAGCTCGTGATCATGCTGACCTTCTGAGCCACGTTCCAGGACAAGAGTTCCCTTCACGTGTGCCAAGAGGTGCAACCTTCTCATAGCTCATACGGTAGTAGTTCTTTGACTTCAGGATCCGACTCAAATCCAAATGGTATTTTGTTGTTTTCCATCCTTCGGAAAGTCACAGACACCCTACGATGTTGTACTCTGGGAATGCAGTGCTTGGCAACGTTTGCACCGTTGCCTTTTAGAACAAGCACTGAACCAACTGGTAGGGGAATCTCTACAGATTTCTTTCCCAAAGAGAATATTGCTTTCACTCATGAATTAGACTGTGCAGAAGGGTCTTACAAAATCATGATGATCAATGTGAGGAGGCATGCAGTCTCCCTCGTCATATATGTTGATGATGCAGCTATTTGGAATGTAGTTGAGTGGCAGTATGTTCCATCGAACCATTCGTTTAATCATCCATTTGATCATCGGGGGCAGCAGATCCACTTGATCGTACCTGAAAATCCCGAAAGGATTTCCTTGCCTATCTTTCGTGAAATTGTAGCAGCACCCACATTGTATTGTAATCCTTCTTTTTCCTCTTATCCATTTCCTTGGCTCTGAGTAGGTCCTTTCCATGAGCAAGCCTGCTCGACCTCTGTCTTTCAAGTCAAAGATACAGTTCAGAATGCTTTGTTCATCTTTTTCCTGAAAAGACGCTGGTATACAATTCCATTCCTTCCAATATATTGACCATTTCTCCACGGACTTCTTCGTAGAACTCAAAGCTTCTTTTGTTGAGTTTGCTAATTTTATAATACTCTATTGTGCTGAGGACGGGTGGCTGGCGCAGACATTCCCTCATTTCATTGTTGACAGGAATCCAGACCGGTGTCGGTGTTACCTCTAACGGGATGTATGACTTGGCATCCATCAGAACATACGGCTCAGTATACCATGGGTCATATTGTTCTATACCCATTGGGACGTATGCCCCCTCCATCTGGCAATTGCTGGTCTGAGATTGACCTTCATTAGAGGCATATTCTTCAAGAGTGCTGAAATGCTCCAAGTGCGGGACATTACAGTCCGAACATTCGATAAACGCTCATGTAGCTGACGCTTGTGGCGGTATTTCAACATTGCAAGTAGGGAAACCCGCACAAAGGTCATCAAAGGCTGACGATACTTCTAGCTCTTGAACATACACAGGCTTCTCATCTGTGGTGGGCAGGCTGGAAGAAGTTTCCTTCATATCTGGTTCATAGATGTTCCCTTTGGAACGAGGACGAGTTGGTTCTTTATTTGTTGTTGACGTCTCTTTCTTCTCTCAAGAGAGCTCTGTGCTTACGATGAATGGCATTTCTCCGTTGAGCCCTCCATACCGAAGCGAACGATATCCTACCCTTGTTAGCAGTAACCATGTTTCCGGTCGGAGTGGCTACCATGGATGGTAGACAGCTTATTCCTTCCATGGGATCGTGTTGTCTTATCACCTCTTTCCCCTTAAACGAGGGATTGCTTTTGGATCTGAATTTCAGAAGTGAGGGCAGTCCCTCCTTTTCTTGTCCGCTGACTATATCCATTAGAGGACCTTCGTAGCCCATGTCGATTTTATTGAACACCATGTAGAAGTCAATAATGCCACATTGTGGTGCCATCTCCTCATTAAGCACGAGGTTCCATCCATCCTTAAAGGCAAAGATCAGCTTCTGACCTGACATTTTTCTGCAGACGATAGAAAAAATATCAGTGAGCTGAAACTTAGCTTGAATAAGAACAAAATAGAATTTTTTAGTTAGAGGAAATTTTAATTTATTTTCGTGAGAAAGTTTTTTATTTATGTATTTATTTTGTTTAGTTTAGTAGAATATTAAATTTAAACTTTAAAGGTTGAAAAGTGAATTACAGTGTGTAATTTTCCAAATTATTCACTAAATTGAGGTTAATTACAAAACTTTTGGACCGGTCACAGACTTTTGGCCACATAGATAACCCCAAAATAATTAAAATTTGACAATTTTCAAATCAAATGGTGATAAGCAACGTCAAGTTACGTAGTATGTTTTCAGGTATCATCCCTTGATTGGCAGCATGGGTCTTTCTCTCCGAAAATCTACTAATTAGTAGGCTCCTCCTATGTAGACCTTTTCAACAATAAATGGTCCCACTCAAGTTGCCTTGAATTTTCCACCCATCTTGCGGAGTGCAAGAATAGGCCTTTTGAGCACGAGGACTAGGTCATAGACTTTAAATATCCTTGGACGGACCAATTTGTCGTGAGCTTGCACCATCTTTGCCTGGTAAAGCTCCAAATATTGTTGTGCTCTAAGTTATTTTCCTTCAAGATTCTCTAGTTCTTCAAGTTTGAGCTTTGTACTTTCCTCTGTTGTAAGTTGATTGGCGACTACGACGCTGAGAGACGGTATTTGAATTTCTAGTGGCAGTATGGCTTCGAACCCGTACACGAGCATGTAAGGTGTACACTGTGTGGGAGTCCTGAATGTTGTCCGGTAGGCCCATAAAGTTTATAGCAATTTGTTGTGCCAATCTCTTTTATTTTCATAGAGTGTTTTCTTTAAAATCTGTACCAATGTCTTGTTGAAGGCCTCAACCAATCCATTTGCTCTGGGATAGTAATTTGTAGAGTATCTCCAATCTATCCCATGTCTTTTGATGAAATTGTTGATTTTTGTACCTTTGAATGTTGTCCCGTTGTTGGAGATTACTCTGCGCGGTACACCAAAATGGTAGACGATTTAACATTTGAAGAATTGGAGGACATGCTGTGCTGTAACCTTTCATAGCGGTACTGTCTCTGCCCATTTGGAGAAATAGCCTGTAGTGACAAGTATAAATTTGTGTCCTTTGGAAGATGGAGGGTCTATTGGACCTATTATGTTCGTGCCCCAACACTCGAATGATCACGAAGCAACAGTTGGGTGTAGCACATTCGGAGCTTGGTGCAAGACCACCCCATGCTCTTGGCACTGGTGACATTTTCTAGTTGTATCCATGTAGCCGGACATCATTGTTGGCCAATAATTTTCGAGTCTCTTAATTTTCATCTTATTTTTTGGCTCTGACTGGTGAGCGCCACACACTCCTGCGTGTACTTCTTTGACATTATTTCATGCCTCAGCTCTGCTTAAGCACCATAACCACATCTGGTCGAACGATCTTCTATAGAGGACACCACCTACTACAGCATAAGACATAGCTCTTTTTGTGATGTGATGTGCCTCAGACTTGTCTTCTGCTAGCTTTCTAGTATGCAAATATTTTATTAATAGCTTGCGCCAATCTTCATTGATATCAGTAACTGCAATCGTTATTTCTTCTTTTTCGAGCATTTGTAGATTTTAAATGTCAATTTGAGACAAAACCTGCCTTCCTTGTAATGTGATTTCAATGGAATCCTCAGGGGACATGCCAATTCCTTAGCGAGTTTTGCTAGTGCATCAACATGGGCATTTTCTCCCAAAGGAATCTGATAGAAAGTCACATTAGGAATCTGTTCCAGCAGCTTCATCGTGTAACGGTGGTATTCTGCTAGTCTTGGTTTCAAAATTTTTTATTGTCCAACGACTTGTTGGATGAAGAGTTGAGAGTCACCGTAGATGGAAATGTTTGTTATATCCATTGAGACTGTCAACTCCAATCCAATGATTAAAGCTACATATTCTGCTTCATTGTTGGTGCAAGACTCTGTCAGGTGGTATGAGAACCTCAACATACCCTTATTTGGCGTGATAAAGATCAAACTGATTCCTGCTTTGCTTGGTATAACTGTGCCTGATCCATTGTCTTTTCTGGCTGATGAAGCATCGTCAAAGTACATCTATCAGCATTGTAAACTAGAGAATTCCATTTGCAGTACTTGTTCATCCAGTAGTTCGTCGTTGAGAGAGGGCCCAGCTGGCAGTGGGTGTGGAGTGAGAAAGTCTGCTAGAATTTGTCCCTTGATAGCGCGGAGCGGAACAAAAGTTATATCAAATTGCAATAAAATCATTAACCATCTTGCTAGAGTTTGGTCGGGTCATCAAATATTGCAAAAGATTAACTTTTGAGATTAGGGTAATTTTATAAGAGAGCATGTAATGTCTAAGTTTTTGGGTGGTAGAAAGTAATGCGAGACAATGCTTCTCAATAGGTGGATACCTCATCTTGGTTAGTATTAGACGATGACTTAAGTATTAGAGTGCGCTTTCTTTACCCTCATTGTTGACTTGGTCTAAGAGGGCTCCAAGAGAGTCGTCTAAAGCTGCGGTATAAAGTATCGAAGGTTTCCCTGGGATAGGGCTACCAAGACAGGAGGTGTCATTAAATATTGCTTAACGTCCTCAAAGGCCCGTTGACATTTTTTTTTGCAAATGAAATTGGTGTCCTTTTTATTTAATGTCGAGAAGGGCTGACACCTACCTGAGAGATTAGAGTAAAGTATCTCAGATATGCAAACTTCCCTTGAAAGGAATATAGTTGTTTCAAAGTTTTAGGAGGAGGCATTTCCAAGATGGCTTTAATCTTATCCGGGTCGATCTCGATTCCCCGATGACGGACAACGAATCCTAGAAATTTCCCGGAGCTAACACCAAAGGTGCACTTTAAGGGATTCATTTTAAGGTCACATCGTCATAATCGTTCGAACATGATCCTCAAATCGTATAAATGATCTATTTTTGGTTAACTTTTGATGACCAAATCATCCACTTAGCATTCTACTTGATTGTGAATGAGGTCGTCAAAAATATTCATCATTTCTCGTTGATATGTTGCTCCAGCATTCTTTAACCCAAACAACATCACTTTATAGCAGAAAATTCTGATCGGTGTCTTGAAGGTTGTAAGTGTTGCATCTTCAGGAGCCATCTTGATTTGGTTGTACTCCGACGATCCATCCATGAAGGAGAAAATTTTGTGTGTCGAGGCGATGTCCACCATCATCTCTGGTATTGGTAAAGGAAACTTGTCTTTTGGACACACTTTATTTAGATCTCTGAAATCGACACAAACGTGTTTCTATCCATTTTTCTTCTTGACTGGAACAATGTTAGCTAACCATGTGGGGTACTGCTCTTCCCCCACAAAGTTAGCATCTATTAATTTCTTCACCTCGGCTATGACTTGTTGTTCTATTTTGAGGGGCATTCGTCTGAGGGCTTATTTTACAAGAATCATATCTTTGTCCACCCCGAGTTGATGAACTGCTACTTCTGCTGACAGTCCTGACATTTCATCATAACTCCAGATGAAGCAATCTTTGAATTTTTTTAACAATTTGATCAATTCTGAAGATTCTTCATCGTTGAGTAAAGAACTTATAAAGGTAGGTCGGGGTTGTTCTTCAGTCCCGAGGTTAATTTCTCTTAACTCATCAATAATTGACTTGATTTCCTCCTCAAATTCTGGCGGAGGTTCTTTTATTGGTTGATCATTAGAGTCATCCTCAATATCAAGGCAATCCTCTCCTGATTCATTAGTAACAACCATACAAAACTCTGAATCATCGACTGGTCCCACTGTACCAAGTTCGAGAGCCTCTTTCGAGTTTGGAGTTCGACTTTTAACATTCTATAATTTTTCAAAAAGTTATAGCTTACCTTTTTGGCATTTGTTTTGGAAAATGTCCCTGTTGAATTATTTTTTTTACATATAGCAAAAAGTAACCAAAAGGTAATTTCATTAATTCGTTAGGACCATCATCCAAGTTTACATCATTTTCAAGATTAGTAGGGTTAGAAGCACAGTAAAATTTGATCAGCTTTGAACCGAAATTACGGACTTCCTTGACCTCTAAACTCTCAACCTTTTGAGGGAGGATCGGAGTAAGGGTCATAATATTCAAATAGTGGTTTATCCGATCATACATTGTTTCATATTCACTTTTCTCCGTATCTTCTAAGGATATCTCGTCCTGAGGTCTCTACCGTTTTGTCATCATTATTTCAGCTTAAGAACTGTCTTCATCACCGATGTTGATGGTTGTCTTAGTCCATTCAACAATTAGATAAATTCCTCCTCATCCATGTCCCCGGCCTCGACCTCGGGTGCGCAAACTAAAAGAAGCTCCATCAATTTGATGTAGAAGGGTGGCGAAAGATCGTTGAAGCGGAGTTGAATGGCCTCCTTTTTGTGAGTTTTCTAAATCTTCATTTTTGTTTGTCGAAATCTTGTGCGAGAAGACATTTTTCTTTGTGGCGTGTAGTAGGCAGCATCTTCATGAATATCGACTTCATGAATTGAGAACGGATGTAGATCTCCTTTGATGCAGTTTCTTGTCCCTCTTTGTAGTATTTGATGCACTGGTGTATAGATGATGGAACCATTTTGTATTCATGAATCCACAGTGGACCAAGTAGAGCATTAAAAGAGGTCTCGACGTCGATGATATGAATTTTGGGGGTTGTTGCTAGTTCTCCAACCTTCATAAGTAATGTAATGGATCCAAGGGCTCTCTCTCCCTTTTGGTTAAATCCTCTTAGCATCATTTTATAGGTCGTAAGCTCTTGGGCTTTGATGTCCAAATAGGTCAATGTTCGTAGTCTCATCAAGTTGAGAGATGCTCCTGGATCTACCAAAACTCTGGATAATACAAATCTGCCGATGTCGACAAAGATGTAGAGTGGTCGATGGTACCAAGCAGCAAATCTTCATCTGTTAAGGTTACCCCTGATTGTTCTTTCAACGGGCAAACTTTATCTGAGGATGTGCTGACCAACTGAGCTGGACAAATCTTTGGATCAAGCAAGCTGTAACCAGAGCTTCTCTCACCTCCTTTGGCAGGATCAGAGCATCGTAAATGCTTAGTCGATCCACCAGCTTCATAAGGTTAACTAGCATGTTGTAATTCAATTTGTGTGGTCCTCTAATTTTTTCATGGTCATGTGTTTCTTCCACTGGTGGAGGTGGAGGTAGTTCTTCTCGATTTATTATTTGTTTTCCTTTGTTTGTAAGAGTTATTCTTGGGGGTAATACTTTCCCGTTACTTAAGTTTATTTTTATAATCTCTTCTTCTTAAAGTATCATTGTTGACTCTTCCGGTGTTTCTTCTTTGTCGGAAAGATCTAAGTTGAGGGCCAGTGGTGTGCCATGGTGTTTAAGGATTGGCTCCTTGCTCCAGGTGCAGTCGTAAGCATGATCGTTGATGTCCTCTTCGGTATCGTTAATGAGTTCATTGGACTCAAGTAGGATTTGAGGATCATTTTAGGAATCAAGATCAGAGTTAGATTGATCACAATCGATTATGTAATCACTCAAAACAGTAAAAATGTAGTCGAAATCACGATCATTATATTCATCAGCCCCTGGAGGGGTAAAAAGATAATCATACAAAGTCAGGGGTTCAAGGATTTTATGCCGTAAATCTGAGACAACCAATCTAGTAGAAGTAGCCCCTATCCTATCCCCCGTGCTATCAAACCCCATGATCGCGTTCCTCTCTTTCTTTGACTTTGATGACAACGACTCTTGTGGTGAAATCTTGATCTCGGGCCTGCCGGTCTAAAGACTCTGATCGGTAGTTTGCTTTGAAGCATTATGGATTTGACTTAACATCTTGTTGGATGATTTACTCCAAATTGTATCCCATCCATCTTTTCCGGCATGTGCGAAAGATTGTTTTGATGACTTATGTATTTGGTTTAGGACCCCCTTGAGCTTATTCCAAGTTGTACTCCATCCATCTTCTCCAGTGTACGGATCAATCAAAGAGATTGGCTCGGCCGAAATCATATTTATGGAACCTTTTTCAGGTTCTTTTAAATACTTTTTCGGGATCGTTATATTTCTTTCTTTGAGATTTTTCTCGAGCCAATCCTTAAAAAATGAAACATTCTTCTATTTTATGTCCCAGTAATCTGTGATATGGGCAATAATTCAGTTGATCCTTCTTATCGACCTCTTCAGGTTTCTTTGGGTCTGGTAGTTTGAACTCGGGCTTCTTCATCTGAATTTTGAATATTTTAGATACAGTTTTATCTTTGAAAGAGTGCACCATTTTTTTTCATTCTGTCATAGATATTCTTTTATTCTGAGATGATCCTCCATGAGGGGGTTGCTGGTTAGACTGGCTATTCTATTTCGGAGCCTGTTGTGATGAAGATTGACAAGGAGTTTCTGCATATATCTTTATCGCTTGCAACAGTTGCGACTGTTCCGGATTTCTTTTCAAATGCTCTAATTTTCTTTGACTTCTCGTGAGAATCCATGTGTTTGATTTCTTCCTGAAGACTGCTAGCCTTGTTGAGTAGCTTCAGGAAGGATTTGATGGTGAGTCCCTTGAGCATGAAAGCTACTGGTCCATGATAGCTTTTGAGTAGGATCTCAATCACATGATGTTCATGTAGCTGAGGTTCGCATTTCATGCTAAGGTTTCTCCACCTCAAAATGTAATCCACCAAAGTCTCGTTGGGCTTTTGTTTCTCCATCATGAGTTCTCCTGTAGAAACATGATGTTGCACTCCGGCGAATCTTTAGAAATAATTTTTCCAACTCGGTGAATGTTTTAACCAATCCATTGGGCAAATCAGCATACCAATCAAAAGCAACTCCTCGTAGAATGCTAATGAACTGTTGGCAAAGTAAGGCTTCATTATTTCTAGTGTTGCCACAACTGGCTCAAAAGTGTGCTAGGTGTTGTCTGGGATTTTTAGTTCCATCAAATATCTTAAAGTTTAGGAATATGAAACCCTTAGAGAAAGGTACGGCATCAAATTTTTCTGGCTAAGGTCTAACTTTTATAATCAATGCACCACCCTTAGAATGGGTTAAGGCATCCCAAACTTGCTCGACCATCTATTTGAATTCTTTCTCCGGCATGGCACCCGGTGGAGAATCCTTCTTCGGTTGCTCATCAATGTTTGCTGAGGCAACTTCCCTTCTTTCATATGTAATGTGTATTATCTCTGTTTGTTTAACTTCTGGAGATGCTAGTTGCGTCGCTTGTGACTGCACTTGAATAGTGGCCATAGCGGTCATGGCGGCAGCCATCTCTTCTATCCTTTTCTCCAATAGGCTGACTTGCTCATCTTTTAGGAGGATAGCCCTGTGCAACTCATCTACGGCGTTCTCTTCAGTAGAAGGATGAGCGTCGCGCGCAGATGCAGTGGCCGTGGTCTCGATAACATGGACATCCATGAAATCATCTTTGAGGTAATTGTTATAGTCAAAATTTTCATCATCATCGATGGAAACTCCATGTTCCCGAGCCAACTCAGAAATCTCGACTCTGAGCTTTTCAAATTTTTCTTCAATTATCGATTCTTGAATCATCTTAAGATCTGGAGGACCTTGTTGGACATCCTCTACTTATTCTTCTATCTCACTGGCAATCGTTGCGACGATGTTAGATATTTTGAAATCAGGCTTCATTCCATGATCTTGCCTAGCGGGTTCACTGGACTGTGTCGGTGTAATAACCTTGGGTATCTATACTTTCCTCTTTGATAATGATGTCTCGGGACAGAGTGTCCTAGCAAAAACATCGGTATGTCGACTACGGTGTAGACCAGATACAATATCAGGTAACTTTTTTTGTCTTTTCCTTTTTAGGAATATCTTTGTGATGTGTGCTTGGTAGGATTCTCGGACTCAGTGTTGACTTTACTAGTCAATGGCCTGTAGTCCTGGTAGCGGTGGAATATGTAGTAACAACGACACTGTCAACCCTGTTTCCCAGGCAGAACCAGACGGGAATGCGAGCGGGCAGATTTTCCTTTGAATTTTGTTTGGCGGACTTGATGTCCCTTAAAATCTCTTCCTTCATTTGAGGGGATATTACATGTCCCACTTGTTTGAGTAACTCACGGACTGAAAAACCCTCTTTGACAGCTAGTCTCTGAAAAACTGAGCTGACTCAAGTGATAGGGGTAGACTTCTTTTTCTCTTTATGCTGTCCATGAAGTGATGGTAACACAGCAGCAATCTTTTGAACACTCTCATGTCCATCGGTGTCCACTAGAGGATGAAATTTTCTCCCTTGCAGTAGTGGATATATTTCTGGTAGTTCAAACTCCTCTTAGTGAGGCTCTTCCTTGACAGGTATTTCCTCATGAGTCTAGGCTTTCGTAGCCCTTCGAACTCTTCTGTTACGGTTTCTCTTCTGAGTTCGAGTTAGCGGCGTAGTCTTTGAACTTGACTTAATTTCAAACGTTGAAGGTGGAGCAGCTAATCCTTCAGTTGGATCCTCAACAATCATTATTTCTTTTCCCTTGGTAGCGAGAACATAGGTTTGGCGGGTGCTACGGTGGCAGCAGTGGTTTTAGCCTTCTTGCAAGAAGGGAAATCCAGAAGATAGTTCAGGTCAAACTCAACAGACGGCTCTTGAATTTCTAGAGCGATGACTTTCATCACGACAAACGAAGCTTTTCTGAGTATGACCTTGAGGTCTTCAAATCCGGCTCTGAACTTAATGGTGGGAGCAACGTTGCGAGCTTCATGGCTTGTTGGTGAGTTGCAAGAAAAGGTCAACATTGGGTAGGCCATTATAGCAGCTTTAAAACAGAAAGTTTTGGGGTTAGTTATATGGCCAAAACCTTGTAATCTGTAGTGCAAGCACTGAAAATTTATAGAGGTTGGTCTGTAGACCGGGTAAGTTTTAATTTGTGGGAATTTTAAAAATTTTTATTAAAATGGTAATTTGAAAGTAGAAAATTTTAATTAATATAACACAATCTTAAAGCGCATGCAGCACAACACAATTTGATTTAATTTACAAAATAGCAAATCAGAGTTGGAAGGGAGATTTGAAGTGTTTAGGACCCAGTGCGGGACCCATTTAGAAGCACAGAATGCCTAGCTGGAACTAGTCCACCAACACACCTATTGGGGTCCGACCCCATATGAAGATTTAAGGAATCCTTAATGGCCTCCTGAACCCCTCAATTTGAAGGTGATTGAACAGGTAGTCCTGAAGTCCAAGGACCTGACCACACTTTCCCAAGGTAGAAATGGGTAAAGCATGTCAACGGAAGAAGGGTAATTTGGTCCAAGAGGGACATGGACACATTACTGATATATGAAGATAGTACTTTCATGATTTAAATATAAGAGAAACTTTTCCCTAGCGATGTCACCAGAAGCTGTCGGCACTATTTTGGTTTGGAGAGTTGCCTGTAAGAAGCTGTTGGTCACCGGAATCAAAATCTCGTCGCCCGCTTCGGAAGGGCATTTAAGTTTAGAAAATTATAAAATCAAACTGACCTCATATTTTTATATTTTAAATGAAAAAGCACTAAACTCAAATCCTGTATCTATCTCGAAGGATAAACAGAAGACTTGAATATGAGGCTTAATCAAATAAACTAAGAAATATATGACATCCGTTTGGTCTGCGGAACCGTTTTATTTGTCAATAATTTCTCCTATTTAATATGAAGAATTAAATAGGGTTTATATTAAGTTGGGTTCAAGAAAAGCTTCCTATAAGGGGAAGCCTCTATAGTTAAGTACATCTTAAATGATCAAAGTTATCTAAGAAAACTCTCAATAAAAATCAAGAAATATTATCTTCAAGAAATTCAAAGGATAGGACTTTTCAATGAAATCGGAGAAAGAGGTGTGAAAGGGGAATGGTTCAAATTTGGAATATTTTTATTATAGAATCCAAAGGAGGAAGAACTAAGGAATGTCAAGGATCTAGAGGAGACCTCGGTGACTTCCCAGTTTATCATATTATTTGGCTTCAGTTTTGAGGAGAAATATTTAGGTGTTTCATCCTGCCAATTTTATTAGTTTAGGGCTTACATTNGTGGATCCAGAGGAGAATCTCAGTGACTTCCCAAGCTATCCTAATGTTTAGCTTCAATTTTGAGGAGAAAAATTTAAGTGTTTCATCCTGCCAATTTTATTAGTTAGGGCTTGTCTTCAGTTTTGAGGAGAAATATTTTAAGTGTTTCATCCTGCAAATTTTATTAGTTAGGGCTTTATTTCTGTGAGCAATCACATAAATAGACTGGAAGATGTGAGGATTTTATTCGTGATGAACGACAACCTCAGAATCCTAAAATGAGTTAGGGCTTAGATTGTACAACAGAACTATACAAATGCCTAAAGATGGGGTGAGGATTTTTTTTGCACCAGGCAAACAACCTCGAATACCTATGACTTTGTTGTTTGATTCTAAGGAAAGAAGTTGGTTTAACTGGTGTAGACTTGTTTTGCTGTTGAAGATGGCCGTGTTGCCACCATGCTAGCTTCATGCTCCTTATCCTCACGAGTTTAAGTTTTCTAGGATGTCAAGTTATGCTGTCAAATCAGGTGGCCCTATGGTTGAAGTTCTTTAAACTTTATGGGGCATGTTAAAGTTGATTAGAGCGACACCGATTAGAATCTCACGGATCCCTTCTTCTGGCACCACTATTTTCTATTAGATTCACTTAGTCTAAATAAATTTACTAAACTCAACTTAATGAGTTCCATAATTTCATTTAGACCGTGGGAAGCCTCGTTATGGTTACCTCCTCAGAGGGGTTCCCGATCACCCGATAGAGACGTCTTAATTTACTTGTAGTTGTTGTTTTGTATGATGTTTGTGGTTAAATTTTGAGTTGTTTTATATTTTGAATGTTGTGGGGGTGAATTTTATCTTAGTTTATTTTAGCTTTAGTTTTGGTTTTGGTTTTGTGGCTATCCTGATAGTTTTAATTTTCATGCAGGGTGACATTGTTGTTTACCACGTAAGTTTTGTACTAACATCAAAATTACAGTGTGAAAGTACAAGAAAGATGGTGCTGTAAACTGTAAAAGTGTGTCTGGCCAGTCTTCTCGTTTCACCACCTGAAACTCAAAATGCATGTCAGGGCATTTTATATGAAGCAGGAAAGTAAAGTTTTGGTGACCTACCTAAACCTAGGTCATATCTTGGTGGGTCCCTATTAGTTTGATTAAGGATGATTCTTTTTAAGCAAAACATATTAAGTTTAGTAAACCTCTGAGGTATTCAACAAGTTAGGAGAAAGAAGCAGGTCCATGCTTCCCTCTCACTACCTGGTGAAAGGCCTCAAGCTCATTTAAACTTATTGTGTTGCTTAATAATTCACCTTATGAACACCCTAATGCTTAATGGACATTGATGTCCTAATTATCCCTAAGAGTAGGGTAATTATCATTTGTAATTAAATTTTTAAGATTATGTGAATGAAGATCCTTAAAAGGGGCAAGCTAGTGTTGTTGGAACACTTAGCCAAATTTTGGTTCTAATTGGGGTTGTAGTGTTTTAAAGGTCTTAAATTTTAGCTATGTTTTTTTTTTCTAATCCTCGTTTTATCAGGCTTGATTTAACTTAGATCACTACTAAGCCCTTAAGACCTAGGTGAGTGTCTTAATTAATTTTAAAAAGGTCAAGTTTTAGGTGATCATGATTCATTATTTGAATTTTATTTGAAAATCAAATAGGGGCATTAAATTAATTAATTATTGACTTCAAAAGCAGTACCCCTAAGTCCTACGTTCTTTTAATTTTAATAAACTTCCAAATTTTAATAATTTAGAAATTTATTAATTTATCCTTTTAATTAGGAAAGTGAGGTTGGTTTCTACCAATTAATCTCCTTTTTAGTTTCTACAAATTACCAATTTAGATTATTATATTTTTTTTATTTTTCTTTGATTCATCGGAATTATTTTTGTGGAAATCCATTTTTAGCTTTTAAAAATTATTTTAAGCTTCAAAATACAATAACTTTATTTAAAAAATCAGGAAAAATAATCCAATTGTTTCTAAATGCTTAGAAAAAAATTTAGAATATTTTCAAGAATTTTATTATTTTTGTAATTTTTATGAATTTTTAACCATTTAAATATTTAAAATAGGCTTAAAAATGAAGTTTTTATTTTAAATAACACTTTATTTTTATAAAATTCCCCTGATCACAGAGGACTCCAAAAATAAGTTTTCATAATTTTATAAGTTATATTTTGATCATTAAAAATCATTTTAGTGCCAAAAAAACTATTTAACTTGAAAAATTAATTTAGGCCATTAAATGGTCTCAAAATGCTTTGAAATTTATATGGGGAGTTCTATAGATCTTAAGCAACAGTGATGATAAAAAATCAAGTCATTTTGATGTTTATATTTTCCAAAATTAATTACTTTAGTGTTTTAGGGTTTATGAAGGTTAGGTGCATTTTAAATGACTGGACTCATGAGAAATTTTTCTAAGGGTTCTCTGGTCATAGTAAACCTTCCAAAATTTTCTTGGATTTTTCTAAGAAACATGCTAATTTTTATGATTAATTTAAGTAAATAATGTGCATAAACCTTCCATTTGACACCGCCGTCCACGCTCGCAGCCACGCGCCCTGTGGTTCATGTAAAGAAGCATTGTCTAGCTTCATCTTGACCGTCCATCTGATACACGCTCAATCGAACGACGCTCCTTCATCGTCCCCAATGGCCTAGCCCAAGAACCGTCCATCTTCAATGTTTGATATCTCCCTCATTTCTCAACTAAATTGAATGAATTTTTTTTTAAAATGCACGTCTAGAGTAGAGGAACATATCTATATGATTAAGATGCCATGAAATTAAGCCCAAGCAAATGGGGAGTCAAAAGAGGCTCGGGATGAGGAGGATTTCAATGCCTTTGCTCTGAGAAGGAAAGCTTCAATCAAAGATGCTTGGCACATTTGTTGGAGTCCAAGGAGGCTATGGATTGAGCCTCTTACTGTGTTGTAAGGTCTAGGTATGAATTCGGCCAAGCACTATTTCAGGTGTTGGTCTAGAGCTATGTTTGGGGCTCTGTGGAAGAAGGATTTGATGGGGCTTTATCCTCTTTCACTGTTGTTAAGGTGTGGATAAGTTTAATTTTAGTTTGGTAGACTGTGGAGGTGTATTGAGCTCTGTCCTGATTTTAAACAAAAGTTTGAGCTCAAAATTGAGCTTCCACAGTGGAGATCAGTGGGGAAAGGTGATTGGATTGCACTGAGGAGGTCTCAAAGAAGCTCTCTGAGTGATTTGGGAAGCTCTCTCTGAGAAAATTTCAGCACTACCTCCATGGCCATGGAGGTGAGTTTTTTACAAAAATGGGCTTGGGGTGGCTGTCATGGCCAATTGGGGGGTGCGATGTGGTGCTTAGGTGGAGGGCAAAGAGGCTATAACATCTCATTTGGGTGAGGTGGCCTCTAGGTTTGAATTGGGTGAATTTTAAGAGAGGGTGGCCCTAGGTTTTGGCTTCTCCGATGAATAGGCTGGCTGACCATGGCAGGGAGAGGTGGCTAGGAGCTCAGGGAACCCAGTAGAATCTGTCACTGCAATTTAATGGGCTGAGGTTTAGTTTTGGCAAAAAGATCTTAAGCCTATGAAAATATGGAAATAAAATCCCTTAATTTAGGGGACCATTGGTCCATGGCTCACTTAGCTTGGGTTAGGTGAGTTTTGGATCAATCTTAGGGTCTAACTAATGACTATGGAGTCATTAATTTGATGGCTTTGGGGTGGTTAGGCTACATTCAGTGCATGGGTCCAAGTGGGTCCAAATGAGCAAAAATTGGGTTTGGGCTAGGTTTGCCATGTCAATTGGTCCAAATAAATCTTGCATTTGGTGTAAGTTATTGTAGGGAACAATTTTGGTGACGAATGAAAAGGGTTTTGAGTTCAATTGGAGGGTCAATTTGAAGGATTTTGGAGGTCGGGCTGGACTTGGGTCTAGATTGGGCTTGCCTTGGGATAAGTCAAAATTGATTATTAAGAATGGTTAATAGGAATTCTATGAAGATTTTTCAACATGAATTGGGTGCCAATTTTGGGATTAAGGCAATAAATTTGGTGAAATTTGGGGACATAGCCAATTTGGGGCAATTTGGGGATTTTGGACTTAAGTTGAAATTAAATGAATTTGACACTTCACCAAGGCCAATTGATGGTCAATTTTAATGTGTAGGAATGTTATAAAGAGTTTTTAACATAAACCATGGCCAATTTAGGGGGCTATGGATTCAATTTGGTGAGATTAGATCATGTGCCCAAAATTGGGGTTTGACCAATATCAAAATTGGGCTTAAAGCATGGGCCAATTGAGCTTGGATTTGGTTTATTTTAGTCCCATTGAGGGTGAATTTGAGTTTGGGATTGAAATTAGGGGGTATTGGGATCAAATTGATGGACATTTGTGTTGCATTTGGGGAAGTTTGGGCCTTTATTGGCAATTTGGGGGTTTTGATCAAAGATGGTTAAATTGGCTAAATTGTGGCATATGGTAGTTTAGAAAAATGAAATTGGGAATATTTGGAATATTTTCAAAATTTTTGGTTTTTTTGGAATTTTTTGAATTTTGGGCTAAGGAGGGTATTTTGGTAATTTGGCATTTTTTGGTGATTTTGGATAATTTGGGTATTTTCAAAAGGTTTGAAATGATTTTTAAACAATTTTGGTTATTTTGGATAAATTTGGGAATTTTGGCCAAATTTAGGGTTTCAAGTGTAATTTAGGTAGGTTTAGGGACAAAAAGCTAGGCTGAGTATTTTGGGAAAAATTGGGGAACTAACCACCAAAAGTAAGCCATGGACCAATGGAAACCCCATTTGGGTCTTCTATGTACTGGTCTTAGCTAATCCCTAACCTAGGGCTAGTAGGTTTAGGTGACCATCTACATTAATTTCCCAAATGCTCAAGGGACTAAAGTCAGGAAATTCTGGATTTAGGGTAGTGAGTGATTGTGAGTGAAGTGAGCGTCTTAGCTCTAGACCAACACCCAAAGTTAACCCTAAGGTCAAATATCCCTATAGGAACTCTCCTTGAGCTCCCCCATAATCACCCCACCTACTAAGTACTAAATGTTAGGACCAATATGTGGAACTTCAAGTTGAGTAAGAAAAGTTTAGAATTTCTAATGGTGAGGGTGTCTTTCCCTAGTTCTCTAAGAATAGTCAATAGGAAGTCCTATGGCTAAACCTTAGGATACTAAAGAGAAAGACTAGACCTCAACCAAAATTGAAGTCAACAAATGGACGCCCAATAGGTGTGGTGTACTGGGCAAAGCACACCGCGCGTATTGGCGTTGACCGACGAGATCACCAAAACCCATACAAACTCCTAAGTCAAGAGACATAGAAGGAGTGTAAGATTGCATGTGTTATTTATTTCTACTGGGGAACATAACAAGTGAATATTTTATCAAAGTCAAGAAGAAGGGACTCTCGCTGGGGATTGGAGATTAGATTTTTATTTATGTGATTTCAGGAATTTATAGAGGATGGGAATCAGTGTGTAAGTGCTGACCCTGGGGAGATTTGAAATTCAGGTATTAATTTCAAAAGAGAGTCAGAAGTTTGGGACCGACCATGAAGAGAGAGGAATCAGATGTTAGGGGCTGATCCCAGGATAAGGATTGACAGTTAAGAATCAATCACAAGAGAGAGCGTCGGAAGGTAGGGACCAACCTCAAAAGGGTGAATCAGAAATTAGGGACTGATTCAAAAATAAGAATTTAAAGGTAAGGATCAATCTCAAAAAGAGAGCGTCGAAAGGTAAGGACCGACCTCTAAAGTGGTGAATCAGAAGGTGGTGACTGATCCTAAATGAGAATTGACAGCTAAGGGTCAATCTTAAAAAGAGAGCGTCGGAAAGTAAGGACTGACCTCAAAAGGGTGAATCAGAAGGTAGTGACTGATTCGAAATGAGAACTGAGAGGTAAGGGTTAATCTTGGAAAGAGAGCTTCGGAAGGTAAGGACCGACCTTAAAAAAGTGAATCAGAAGGTTGTGACTGATTCAAATCGAGAATTTACAGGTAAGGGTCAATCTCACAAAGAGAGCGTCGGAAGGCAAGGACCGACCTCAAAAGGGTGAATCAAAAGGTAGTGACTGATTCAAAATGAGAATTTACTGGTAAGGGTCAATCTTGAAAAGAGAGCGTGGGAAGATAAGGACCAACCCCGAAAGGGTTGAATCAGAAGGTAGTGACTGATTCGAAATTAGAATTGACAGGTAAGGTCAATCTCAAAAAGAGAGCGTTGGAAGGTAACAACCAACCTCAAAAGGGTGAATCAGAAGGTAGTGACTGATTCAAAATGAGAATTGGCACATAAGGGTCAACCTCAAAAAGAGAGCGTCGGAAGGTGAGGGCCGATCTCAAAAGAGGTGAATCCGAAGGTAGTGACTGATTCAAAATTATAATTGACAGGTAAAGGTCAATCTCGAAAAGAGAGCATCAGAAGGTAAGGACTGACCTCAAAAGGGTGAATCAGAAGATAATGACTGATTTGAAATGAGAAATGACATGTAAGAGTCAATCTCGGAAATAGAGCGTCGGAAGGAAGGACCGACCTCAAAATGGTGAATCAGAAGGTAGTGACTGATTCGAAATGAGAATTCTACAGAGTTTGTAGTGTTTAATTTAAAGACATGTGTTGTATGTAAAAGTTGACATTGTTGAAGAGGATTTGTGAGAATTTGAGATTTTTTTTTGTGCAGAATGTGAAATTCTATGGGGATGTGAAGAGAATTAGTGCAGACAAAGATAGTTGTGCTGCACGAGCAAAGAGTAAGAAACTCCAAAATCGAGAGAATCCACTCAATGAATTTATTTTCTTTTCTTATTGTTTTTATCACATTTAATTTTCAAAATATGTTTTTCAAATTTTTATTTTAGTTGGTAGATTTTTCAAAAGACACTTTTTTTATTTAAACTTATCATAATTTATATCCCTTTCGTCATTTTTCACTTGAAAGTTTCTTTTTTTTATCATTAAATGTTTGTTGTTTTGTTCTTCATTCATTGTAGTTGTGAACCAACGCATGGTTCAATGGTTTTTATCCATTGCACTGAGAAGGGCAATTGAACAATCAAACAAATTTTTTGAAAGGAATTTCATTAATCTGCTTCAATAAAATGTTACAGATGAAAAGTAGGCCAATGCCTCAAAAAGAGTACAATATACAAACTGCATGAAGGTACATCCGGAATGTGTCATGTTGAGTACATATCATAGACTGATCATGTCTGATACATACCATATTTATAATGTAGTAGAGAAGAAAGAGAAACCCTCTGATTATCTGTCCCCTTGCGTAGTGAGCTCGTAATCAAGCTGACCTTCTGAGCCACGTTCCAGAACGAGAGTTCCCTTCAGGTGTGCCTAGAGGTGCAACCTTCTCATAGCTCATACGGCAACAGTTCTTCGAGTTAAGGATCCGGCTGAAATCGAAATAGTATTTTGTTGTCGTCCATCCTTTGGAAAGTCACAGACACCCAACGTTGTTGTACTCCGGGAATGCAGTGTTTGGAAAGGTCTGCACCGTTGCCTTTTAAAACAAGCACTGAACCAACCGGTAAGAGAATCTGTACATATCCTCTGAATTCTCCAGGCCCGATGAAATCGATTTCTTTCCCAAAGAGAATATTGCTTTTACTCATGAATGAGACTATGTAAAATGGTCTTACAAAATCATGTTGATAAATGTGAGGAGGTACGCAGTCTCCCTTATCGTATATGTTGATGATGCAGCTATTTAGAATGCAGTTGACTGGTAGTATGTTCCATTGAACCATTTTTTTAATCATCCATTTGATCATTGGGGGTAGAAGATCCAATTGATCGTACCTAAGAATCCCGGGAGGATTTCCTTACCTATCTTTCGTGAAATTGTTGCAGCACCACATTGTATTGTAATCCTTCATTTTCCTCTCATCCATTTCCTTGGCTCAGAGTAGGTCCTTTCCATGAGCAAGCCAGCTCGATCTCTATCTCTTAAGTCAAAGATACAGTCCATAATGCTTTGTTCATCTTTTTCTGAAAAAGTCTCTAGTATACAATTCCAGTCCTTCCAATATATTGACGAGTTCTCCACGGACTTCTTCGTAGAACTCAAAAATTCTTTTGTTGAGTTTGCTGATTTTATAATACTATGTTGTGTTGAGGACGGGCGGCTGGTGCGGACATTCCCTCATTTCATTATTGACAGGAATCCAGACTTGTGCCGGTGTTACCTCTAACGGGATATATGACTCGGCATCCATCGGAACATATGACTCAGTATACCGTGGGTCATATTATTCTGTACCCATTGGGACGTATGCCTCCTCCATCTGGCATGATTGATCTTCATTAGAGGCATATTCTTCAAGAGTGCTGAAATGCTCCAAGTGCAAGACATTACAGTCCGGACATTCGACAGAAGCTCCTGTAGCTGACGCTTGTGGCGGTATTTCAACGTTGCAAGTAGGGCAACCCACGCAAAGGTCATCGAAGGCTGGCCGTACTACTGGCTCTTGAACATACCCAGGCTCCTCATCTGTGGTGGGCAGGCTGGAAGAATTTTACTTCATATATGGTTCATAGATATGTCCCTTTATAATGGGGACGAGTTGGTTCTTTATTTGATGTTGACGTCTCTTTTATTCTCTCAAGTGTGCTCTGTGCTTACGACAGTTCGCATTTCTCCGTTGAGTCCTCTGTAGCGAAGAGAATGGTATCCTACCGTTTTTAGCAGCAATCAAGTTTCCAGCCAGAGTGGCTACCATGGATGGTATATGGCTAGTTCCTTCCATGGGATCATGTTTTCCTATCGCCTCTTTCCCCTTCAGCGATGGATTGCTTTTGGATCTGAATTTCAGAAGTGAGGGCAGTCCCTCCTGTTCTTGCCCGCTGACTATATCCATTAGAGGACCGTCGTAGCCCATGTCGATTTCATTGAACTCCGTGTCGAAGTCAATAATCCCACCTTGTGGTGCCATCTTTTCATTAAGCGTGAGGTTCCAGCCATCCTTGAAGGCAAAGATCAGCTTCTGACCTGACATTTTTCTACAGACGACAGAAAAAACATCAGTGAGTTGAAACTTAGCGTGAACAAGAACAAAATAGAATTTTTTAGTTAGAGAAAATTTTAATTTATTTTAGTGAGAAAGTTATTTATTTATGTATTTATTTTGTTTAATTTAGTAGAATATTAAATTTAAACTTTAAAGGTAGAAAAGAGAATTGCACTGTGTAAGTTTCCAAATTCTTTACTAAATTGAGATTAATTACAAAAATTTTGGACCCGATCACAGACTTTTGGCCACATAGATAACCCCAAAATAATCAAAATTTTACAAATTTCAAATCAAGCAGCGATAAGCAACGTCAGGTTGCGCATTATGTTTTTAGGTATTGTCTGTTGATTCGCAGCATGGGTCTTTCTCCCCGAAAATCTACTAATTGGTAAGCTCCTTTTGTGTATACCTTTTCAACGACAAATGGTCCCTCCTAAGTTGGCTTGAATTTTCCACCCATCTTGCGGCGTCCAAGAATAGGCCTTTTGAGCACGAGGACTAGGTCACCAACTTTAAATGTCCTTGGGCGGACAAATTTGTCGTGAGCTTGCACCATCTTTGCCTGGTAAAGCTCCAAATGTTGCTATGATTCAAGCCATTTTCTTCCAAGATTCTCTAGTTCTTCAAATCTGAGCTTTGCACTTTCCTCTATTGTAAGTTGGTTGGCGACTACGACTATGAAAGACAGCATCTGAATTTCTAGTTGCAGTATAACTTCAGACCCGTACACGAGCATGTAAGGTGTACACAGAGTGGGAGTCCTAAATGTTGTCCGGTAGGCCCATAAATCTTCTAGCAATTTGTTGTGTAAATCTCTTTTATTTTCATCGAGTGTTTCTTTAAAATCTGTACCAATGTCTTGTTGAAGGCCTCAGCCAATCCATTTGCTCTAGTTAGTAAATTGTAGAGTATCTCCAATATATCCCATATCTTTTGACGAAATTATTAATTTTTGTACTTTTGAATGTCGTCATGTTGTCAGAGATTAGTCTACACGGTACACTGAAACGGTAGACGATTTGGCTTTTGAAGAATTGGAGGACATGCTGTGTTGTAACCTCTCGTAGCGGTACTGCCTCTACCCATTTGGAAAAATAGTCCGTAGCAGAAAGTATAAATTTGTGTCCTTCGAAAGATGGAGGGTCTATTAGACCTATTATGTCTGTACCCAAACACTCGAATGGCCACGAAACAACAGTTAGGTGTAGCACATTTGGAGGTTGGTGCAAAACCACCCCATGCACTTGGCACTAGTGAAATTTTTGGGCTGTATCCATGCAGTCGACATCATTGCTGGCCAATAATATATGAGTCTCTTGATTGTCATCTTCATTTTTGGCCTTGACTGGTGATCGCCACACATTCCGGTGTGTACTTTTTTGACAATATTTCGTACATCGGGTCTGCTTAAGCACCGTAGCCACATCTGGTCGAACAATCTTCTATAGAGGACATCACCTACTAAAGCATACGATATAGCCTTTTTTGTGATGTGATGTACCTCAGACTTGTCTTCTGGTAGCTTTCCAGTATGCAAATATTTTATTAATGGCTTGTGCCAATCTTCGTTGATATCCGCAACTGCAATCATTATTTCTTCTTCTTCGAGCTCGTGTAGATTTTTAAGATCAATTTGAGACAAAATTTGTCTTCCTTGTACTGTGATTTCAAAGGAATCCTACAAGGGACATGCTAATTCTTTAGTGAGTTTTATAAGTGCATCAGCATGGGCATTTTCTCCCCAAGGAATCCGATAGAAAGTCACATTGGGAATCTGTTCCAGCAGCTTCATCATGTAATGGTGATATTATGCTAGTCTTGGTTTCAAAATTTCGTATTGTCGAACGACTTGTTGGATGAAGAGTTGAGAGTCACCGTAGATGACAATGTTTGTTATATCCATAGAGACTGTCAACTCCAATCCAGTGATTAAAGCTTCATATTCTGCTTCAATGTTGGTGCACGGCTCTGTCAGGTGGAACGAGAACCTCAACATACCCTTATATGGCGTGATAAAGATCAAACTGATTCCTGCTTTGCCTGGTATAACTGTCCCCGATCCATTATCTTTTCTGGCTAATGAAGCACCGTCAAAGTACATCTCCCAGTGTTGCACACTGAAGAATTCCATTTGTAGTACTTGTTCATCTAGTAGTTCATCATCGATAGGGGACCCAGCTGGTAGTGGGTGTACAATGAGAAAGTCTGCTAGAATCTGTTCCTTGATAGTGCGGAAGGGAACAAAAGTTGTATCAAATTGCAATAAAATCATTGACCATCTTGCTAGAGTGTTGGTCGGGTCATCATATATTATAACAGATTAAAATTTGAGATTAGGGTCATTTTATGAGAGAGTATGTAATGTCTAAGCTTTTGGGCGGCAAAAATTAATGTCAGACAATGCTTCTCAATAGGTGGTTACCTTATCTTCGTCGGTATTAGAAGACAACTTAAGTAGTAGAGTGCGTTTTCTTTACCCTCATCATTGACTTGGGCTAAGAGGGCTCCAAGAGAGTCATTTAAAGCTGCAGTATAAAGTATCAAAGGTTTCCCTAGGATAGGGGCTGCCAAGACAGGAGGTTTCATTAAATATTGCTTAACATCCTCAAAGGTCCGCTGGCATTTCTCTTCCCAAATGAATTTGGCGTCCTTTTTAATTAATGCCAAGAAGGGCTGACACCTACCTGAGAGATTAGAGATAAAGCGTCTCAAATATGCCAACTTCCCCTGGAAGGAACGTAGTTGTTTCAAAGTTTTAGGAGGAGGCATTTCCAGATAAGCTTTAATCTTTTCCGGGTCGATCTCGATTTCCCGATGACGGAAAATGAACCCTAAAAATTTCCCGGATGTAACGCCAAAGGTGCACTTTAAGGGATTCATTTTAAGGTCATATAGTCATAACTATTTGAACACGATCCTCAGATCATACAAATGGTCTATTTTTTGTTTACTTTTGATGACCAAATCATCTACGTAGCATTCTACTTTATTGTGAATGAGGTCATCAAAAATCTTCGTCATTTCTCGTTGATATGTTGCTCTAGCTTTCTTTAACCCAAACGGCATCAATGTGTAGCAAAAAATTCTGATCGGTGTCTTAAAGGCTGTAAGTGCTGCATCTTCAGGAGCCTTCTCGATTTGGTTGTACCCTGACGATCCTTTCATGTAGGAGAAAATTTTGTGTCAAGGCGATGTTACCCTCATCTCTGGTATTGGTAGTTGAAACTTGTCTTTTAGACATGCTTTATTTAGATCTCTAAAACGACACCAACGCATATCTGTCCATTTTTCTTCTTTACTGGAACAATGTTAGCTAACCATGTGGAGTACTGCTCTTCCCGCACAAAGTTAGCGTCTATTAATTTCTTCACCTCGGCTATGACTTGTTTTATTTTGAGGCGCACTCATTTGGGGGCTTATTTTACAAGAGTCATATCTTTGTCCACCCCGAGTTCATGAACTACTACTTCTACTGACAGTTTTGGCATTTCATCATAACTCCAGGTAAAGCAATCTTTGAATTTTGTTAACAATTTGATCAATTCTGAAGATTCTTCCTCATCGAGTAAAAAACTTATAAAGGTAGGTCGGGGTTGTTCTTTAGTCCTGAGATTAATTTCCTTTAACTCATCGATAAATGACTTGATTTCCTCCTTAAATTTTGGCGGAGCATCTTCTATTGGTTGATAATTAGATTCATCCTCTATATTGAGGTAATCCACTCCTAATTCATTAGTAACAACCATACAAAATTTTGAATCATTGACTGGTCCCCCTGTACCGAATCCAAGACCCACTTTTGAGTTTGGAGTGTGACTTTTAACATTCCATAATTTTTGAAAAATTTGTAGTCTACCTTTTGGCATTTATTTTGGTAAATGTCCCTGTTGAATTAACTTTTGTACATAAGGCGAAAAGTAACCAAAAGGCAATTCCATTAATTCGTTAGGCTCATCATCCAAATTTACATGATTTTGAAGATTAGTAGACGTAGAAGCACAGTAAAATTTGATCGGCTTTGAACTAACACTACGGACTTCCTTGACCTCAAAACTCTCGACCTTTTGAGGGAGGATCGGAGTAAGAATCATAGTATTCACATAGTGGTTTATCCGATCATACATTGTTTCATATTCACTTTTCTCTGTATCTTTTAAGGATATCTTGTACTATGACTACTCTTCTGTTTTGTCATCATTATTTCATCTTCTGAACTGTCTTCATCACCGATGTTGATGGTTGGCCTAGTCAGTTCAACAATTAGATTGATTCTTCCTCGTCCACATCACCGGCCTCAACCTCGGGTGCACGAACCAAAAGAAGCTCCACCAATTCGATGTAGAAGGGTGGCAGAAGATCATTGAAGTGAGGCTGAATGGCCTCTATTTTGTGAGTTTTCTGAATCTTCATTTTTGTTTGTTGGAATCTCGCATGAGAAGACAGTTTTCTTTAGTGACGCATAGTAGGGAGCATCTTCATGAATACTGACTTCATGAATTGAAAACGGTTATAGATCTCCTTTGATGCAGTATTCTCATCCCTCTTTGCAGTATTTAATGCACTGGTGTAGAGATGACGGAACCATGTTATGTTCATGAATCCATGGTCGACCAAGTAGAGTGTTAAAAGAGGTCTCAGCATCGATGATATGAATTTTGGCGGTTTTTGCTAGTTCTCCAACCATCATAAGTAATGTAATGGATCCAAGGGCTCTCTCTCCATTTTGATTAAATCCTCTAAGCATCGTATTATCGGTCGTATGATCTTGGGCTTAAATGTCCAAATAGGCCAATGTCCGTAGGCTCATCAAGTTGAGAGATGCTCTTGGATCTACCAGAACTCTGGATAATACAAATCTGCCGATGTTGACGGAGATGTAAAGTGATTGATTATGGTCATTGGTACCAAGCAGCAAATCTTCATCTATGAAGGTTACCCCTGATTGTTCTTTCAACAAGAAAACTTCATCTGAGGATGTGCTAGCCAACTGAGCTAGACAAATCTTTGGATCAAGCAAAGCTGTAGCCATAGCTTCTCTTATCTCCTTTGATAGGATCAGAGTGTCGTAATTGCTTAGTTGAGCCGACAACTTCCTAAGATGAGCTAGCATGTTGTAATCCAATTTGTATGGTCCTCCAATTTTTCCTTGGTTATGTGTTTCTTCCACTAGTGGAGGTGGAGGTAGTTATTCTCGAGTTACTATCTTTCCTCCTTTGTCTGTAGGAGTTATCCTTGGGGGCAATACTTTCCCGTTCCTTAAGTTTATTTCTGTAATCTCTTCTTCTTGAGGTATCATTGTTGAATGTTCTGGTATTTCTTCTTTATCAGAAAAATCGAAGTTGAGGCGAGTGGTGTGCCGTGGTGTTCGAGGATTGGCTCCTTGCTCCCGATGCTGTCGTAAGCAGTATCGTTGATGTCCTCTACGATATAGTTAATGAGTTCATCGGACGCAAGTATGACTTGAGGATCATTTTGGGAATCGAGATCAGAGTTAGATTGGCCACAATCAATTACGTCATCACTATAAATAGTTAAAATGTAGCTGAAATCACGATCATTATATTCATCAGCCCCTGGAGGGGTAAAAAGATAATCATAGAAAGTCAAGGGTTTGAGGATTTTTTTCCCTAAATCTGAGACAACCAATCTAGTAGAGGCAGCCCCTATCCTACCCCATGTGCTATCAATCCTCGTGATGGTGTTCTTCTTTTTTTTTTTGACTTTGATGACAATTACTCTTGCGGTGAGATCTTTATCTCGGGCCTGGCGGGCTGAAGACTCTGAGCGGTAATTTGCTTTGAAGCGTTATGGATTTGATTTAACATCTTCTTGGATGATTTTCTCCAAACTATATCCCATCCATCTTTTTCGGCATGTGTGGAAGATTGTTTTGATGAATTCTGTATTTGGATTAGGACCATCCTGAGCTTGTTCTAAGTTGTACTCCATCCATCTTCTCCAATGTACGGATCAATCAGAGAGAATGGCTCGGCCGAAATCATATTAATGGAACCTTTTTCAGGTTCTTTTAAATACTCTTTCGGGATTGTTATATTTCCTTCTTTGAGATTTTTCTCGAGCCCATCCTTAAAGATGAAACATTCTTCTATTGTATGTCTCAGTAATCTGTGATATGGGCAATAATTCGTTGATCCTTTTTATCGACCTCTTCAGGTTTCTTTGGGTCTGGTAGTTTGAACTCGGGCTTCTTCATCCGAATTTTAAATATTTTAGATACAGCTTCATCTTTGAAAGAGTACACAATTTTTTGTCATTCTATCAGAGATATTCTTTTATTCTAAGATGTTCCTCCCTGAGGGGGTCGCTGGTTAGACTGGCTATTCTATTTCAGAGCCTGTTGTGACGAAGATTGACAAGGAGTTTCCGCATATATCTTTATCAGTTGTTTTCCTTTACCAACAGTTGCGACTGTTCTGGATTTCTTTTCAAACACTCTGGTTTTCTTTGACTTCTCGTGAGAATCCATGTGTTTGATTTCTTCCTGAAGACTGCTAGCCTTGCTGAGTAGCTTCTGGAAGAATTTGATGGTGAGTCTCTTGAGCATGAAAGCTACTGATCCATGAATGCTTTTGAGTAGGATCTCAATCACATGATGTTCCTATAGCTGAGGTTTGCACTTCATGCTAAGTTTTCTCCACCTCAAAATGTAATCCACTAAAGTCTCGTTGGGCTTTTGTTTCTCCATCATGAGTTCTCCTATGGAAACATGATGTTACGCTCTGACGAATCTCTTTATAAATAATTGTTCCAACTTGGCGAATGTTTTAACCTATCTGTTGGGCAAATTGGCATGTCAATTGAAAGCAACTCCTGACAGACTACTGACGAACTGTTGGCAGAGTAAGGCTTCGTTATTTTTGGTGTTGCCACAACTGGCTCGGAAGTGTGCTAGGTGTTGTCTGGGATTTTTGATCACATCAAATATCTTGAAGTTTGAGAATACGAAACCGTTGGGGAAAGGTACGGCATCGAACTCTTTCGGATAAGGTCTCCCTTTTAGAATCAATTCACCACCCTAAGATTTGGTTAAAGCATCCCGAACTTGCTAGACCATCTTTTTGAATTCTTTCTCCGGCATGGCACCCGGTGGAGAATCCTTCTTTCGATGCTCACCTCTGTTTGTTGAGGCAACTTCCCTTCTTTCATCTCTAATGTGTATTAACTCTAATTTGTTGATTTTTGGAGATGCTAGTTGTGGCGCTTGTGAATTCCCTTGAATAGTACCATAGCGGTCATGGCGGCGGCCATCTCTTCTATCCTTTTCTCCAATAGGCTGACTTGCTCATTCCTTAGGGCTTTCGTAGCCCTTCGAACTTTTTTGTTACGGTATCTATTCTGAGTTCGAGTTAGCGGTACAGTCTTTGACCTTGATCCGATTTCAAAAATTGAAGGTGGAGCAACTAGTCCTTCAGTTGGATCCTCAATAATCATTATTTCTTTTCCCTTGGTAGTCGGAACAGTAGGTTTGGCGGGTACTGCGGTGGTAGCAGTGGTCTTAGCCTTCTTGTAAGAAGGGAAATCCTGAAGACAGTTCAAGTTAAACTCAGCAGATGACTCCTGAATTTCTGGAGCGGTGACTTTCATCACGACGAATGGAGCTTCTCCGAGGAAGACCTTGAGGTCTTCAAATCCGGCTCCGAACTTAATGGAGGGAGCGGGAGCAACCTTGTGGGCTTCATGGCTTTTTGGCAAGTTGCAGGAAAATGTCAGCATTGGGTAGGCCATTGTAGCAGCTTTAAAACAGAAATTTTTGGGACTATATCGCCAAAACCTTATAATCTTTAGTGCAAGCACTGAAAATTTACAAAGGTTGGTCTGTAGACTGAGTAAGTTTTAGTTTGTGAGAATTTTAAAAATTTTTACTAAAAAGGTAATTTGAAAGTAGAAAAGTTTACTTAATATAAGAAAATCTTAAAACGCGCACAACACAACACAATTTGATCTAATTTGCAAAATAGCAAATCAGATTTGAAAGGGAGATATGAAGTGTTTAGGACCCAGTACGGGACCCATTTAGCAGTACACAATGCCCAGGTGGAACTAGTCCACCAACACACCTATTGGGGTCCGACCCCATATGAAGATTTAAAGAGTTCTTAATAGCCTCCTGAACCCCTCTGTTTGAAGGTGATTGAACAGGTAGTCCTGAAGTCAATGGAGCTTACCGTACTTTCCCAAGCCAGAAATGGGTAAAGCATGTCAATGGAAAAAGGGTAATTTGGTCCAAGAGGGACATGTACACATTACCGATATATGAAGATAGTACTTTCCTGATTTAATTGGAAAGAGAAACTTTTCCCCAGCAAAGTCGCCAGAAGCTGTCGACACTATTTTAGTTTGGGAGTTGCCCGTAAGAAGCTGTCGATCACCGGAATTGAATCCCGTCGCTTTCTTCGGAAGAAAATTTAAGTTTAGAAAATTATGAAATCAAACTAACCTCATATTTTTATAGTTTAAATGAAAGAGCGCTATACATCAAATCCTTTATATATCCCGAAAGATAAATACAAGACTTGAGAATGAGGCTCGATCAAATAAACTAAGAAATATATGACATGTGTTTGGTCTGCGGAACCATTTTATTTGCCAAAAATTTCTCCTATTTAATATGAATAATTAAATTGGGTTTATATTAAACTGGGTTCGAGAAAAGCTTCCTACAAGGGCAAGCCCCTATAGTTAATTACATCTTAAATGACCGAAGTCATCTAAGAAAACTTTCGATAAAAATCAAGAAATTTTGTCTTCAAGGAATTCAAAGGAAAGGACTTTTCAATGAAATCGGACAAAGAGGTATGAAAAGGAATGGTTCAAATTTGAAATATTTTTATTGTAGAATCCAAAGGACAAAGAACTAGAGGATGTCATGAATCCAGAGGAGAACCTCAGTGACTTCCCAGTCTATCCTATTTTTTGGCTTCAGTTTTTAGGAGAAATAATTAGGTATTTCATCCTGCCAATTTTATTAATTTAGGGCTTATATTTGTGTGAAGCAATCACACAAATTTCCTGGAAGATGTGATGATTTAGGTCGCGATGAACGACAAACTCAGAATCCTAAAACGAGTTAGGTCTTAGATTATACAGCAGAGCTATAAAAATGCTTAAAGATGAGGTGAGGATTTATGTTGCACCAAGCAAACAACCTCAAAATCCTATGGCTTTGTTGTTTAATTCTAAAGAAAGAAGTTGGTTTAGCTGGTGTAGACGTGTTTGGTTATTGAAGATGGTCATGCTGCCCACCATGCTAGCTTCAAGCTCCTTACCGTGACGAGTTTAAGTTTTCTAGGATGTCAAGTTATGATGTCAAATCAGGTGGCCCTATGGTTGAAGTTCTTTAAATCATATGGGGCATGTTAAAGTTGATTAGAGCGACACCGGTTAGGATCCCATGGTTCCCTCATTCTGGCACCACTATTTTCTATTAGATTCACTTAGTCCAAATGAATTTACTAAACTCAACTTAATGAGAATTCATTTAGATCATAGGAAGCCTCGTTAGCAACTATAGGTTACCTCCTCCGAGGGGTTCCCGATCATCCGATAGAGATGTCATAATTTAGTTGTAGTTGTTGTTTTGTGTGATGTTTGTGGTTAAATTTTGAGTTTTTTTATATTTTGAATGTTGTGGGGGTGAATTTTATCTTGGTTGATTTTAGCTTTAAATTTGGTTTTGGTTTTGTGGTTATCCTGATAGTTTTAATTTTCATGCAGGGTGACATTGTTGTTTAGCATGCAAGTTTTGTATTAACATCAAAATTATAGTATGAAAGTACAAGAAAGATGGCGTTGTAAACTGTAAAAGCGTACCTAGCGAGTCTTCTAGTTCCACCACCTGAAACTCAAAATGCATGTCAGGGCATTTTTTATGAACCAGGAAAGTAAAGTTTTCACGACCTACCTAACCCTAGGTCATAACTTGGTGGGTCGCTATTATTTTGATTAAGGATGATTTTGTTAAGCAAAGCACATTAAGTTTAGTAGACCTCAAGTTAGGTGAAAGAAGCAGACCCATGCTTCCCTCTCACTACCTAGTGAAAGGCCTCGAGCTCATTTAAACTTATTGTGTTGCTTAATAATTCACCCTATAAACACCCTAATGCTCAATGAACATTGATGTCCTAATTATCCCTAAGAGTAGGGTAATTATCATTTGTAATTTAATTTTGAAGAATATGTGAATGAAGACCCTTAAATGGGGGCAAGCTAGTGTTGGTGGAAAACTTAGCCAAATTTTGGTCCTAATTAGGCTTGTAGTGTTTTCATGGTCTTAAATTTTAGCTGTGTTTTCTTTTCTAATCCTCGTTTAATCAGTCTTGATTTAACTTAGATCACTACTAAGCCGTTAAGACCTAGGTGAGTGTCATAATTAATTTTGAAAAGGTTAAGTTTTAGGTGATCATGATTCATTATTTGAATTTCATTTGAAAATCAAAAATAAGGGTATTAAAGTGATTATATATTGACTTCAAAAGTCACACCCCTAAGTCCTAGGTTCTTTTAATTTTAATAAACTTTCAAATTTTAATAATTTAGAAATTTATTAATTTATCCTTTTAATTAGGAAAGTGAGGTTGGTTTTTACCAATTAATCCTTTTTTTATTTCACTCATCCAAACAAGTTAATTAAGATCAGAGGTTGCCCATTTCCCTCGACATAAGCCTAAATGTTAACTAAGGCCAAATTCCTAAAATTACACTTTTGCCCATAAGTCTCTAACACTTCATCATTTGTCAAATTTAAATCAAATGACTTTGATATCCTGCCTCATTTATGGGTCAATTAAGATATCAGAGGAGGAAATATAATTTTTCAAAATTTAATTTAATTTATATAATTACTTTCATGCAAAAATTGAATTTTTCAAAGAAAATTTGCTAACTTGACCAATGTAAAGCTTAACCACTTGAAATTTTTACTGGAGGTAGACCTAGACCAGAGAGCCATTTGGACAACATTTCATGGTTTTTTGAATTTTATTTGAATTGATATAATTAGTTTAATTTCTGGGGTACTGACTAGAGGAAAATATGTTGAGATTTTCATACCTATTTTATACTATTTTTTGATGATATTGCACTTTAAAGAAAGTTATTTTGATGTTTTGTTGCAGGAATGATGAATTAGGGTCATTGGAGCAAAAAGATGCAAAAAAGAGCAAATTTAGAGCGAAAAGGACAAAATGTGAAGAACTGAACTAGGGCGCCGATGACGCCATCGACCCGCAGACGACGAGATTTTCCCAAGACTCCAGAATTAATTCATTAAGTAGGTCCGCCAACGGTGCCCTCGAGGCCGCCGATGGAGAGCTCGGCGGTTATGACCAATCAGGCTTTGGATAAGGACAATTTTTTAAGGGATGCTTAGACAACTCTTGGAAAAGCTCATCCACAACTTTAAAAGAAGATTTTTGTTGAAAATTGAGAAGACATTAGAATTCCTGGAGGTTATAAAGGTTCCATTAGTGTTTGCTAGAGTGTAAAACAAATTGTGACGAATTCTTCGAGAGATTGTAAGAGTGGAGGGAAAGTGAGAGATTTCTTCCTCCTTGCTGCTTTCGAAGGGAATTGCTTGTGTTGTAAAGAAAGGAAGAGATTCAGAGGAACTTCAAGGAGTGTTCTTGGGGAGAAATTAGAATTTTGTGTGTTGTAAAGAAAGAAAGAGATTCAGAGGAACTTCGAGGAGTTTGCTTGTGGAGGAATAAATTCTGTGTGCTGTAAAGAAAGGAAGAGATTCAGAGGAACTTCGAGGAGAGTTCTTGGGGAGAAAGAGATTGTAAGAGTGGAGGGAAAGTGAGAGATTTCTTCCTCCTTGCTGCTTTGAAGAGGAATCGTGTGCTGTAAAGAAAGGAAAAGATTCAGAGGAACTTCAAGGAGTGTTCTTAAGGGAATTGCTTGTGTTGTAAAGAAAGGAAGAGATTCAGAGGAACTTCAAGGAGTGTTCTTGGGGAGAAATTAGAATTTTGTGTGTTGTAAAGAAAGAAAGAGATTCAGAGGAACTTCGAGGAGTTTGCTTGTGGAGGAATAAATTCTGTGTGCTGTAAAGAAAGGAAGAGATTCAGAGGAACTTCGAGGAGAGTTCTTGGGGAGAAAGAGATTGTAAGAGTGGAGGGAAAGTGAGAGATTTCTTCCTCCTTGCTGCTTTGAAGAGGAAATGTGTGTTGTAAGGAAAGGAAGAGATTCAGAGGAACTTCGAGGAGTTTTCTTGGAGAGAAATCGTGCGATGTAAAGAAATGAAGAGATTCAGAGGAACTTCAAGGAGTGTTCTTGGGGAGAAATTTAGAATGTGCTGTAAAGAAAGGAAGAGATTTAGAGGAACTTCAAGGAGTTTGCTTGGGGAGAAATTAGAGATACTGTAAAGAAAGAAAGAGATTTAGAGGAACTTCGAGGAGTGTTCTTGGGGAGAACTTAGAGATTCTCCTTGCTACTTCGAAGAGGAATTCTGTGTGTTGTAAAGAAAGGAAGAGATTCAGAGGAACTTCCTTGCTACTTCAAAGAGGAATTTTGTGTGCTGTAAAGAAAGGAAGAGATTCAGAGGAACTTTGAGGAGTGTTCATGGGGAGAAATTAGAGATAAGTTATTTACTTGTTGTAGTTTGTATGACTTTGATTTTATGAGTTTTCTTGTGGAGAAACTAGAGATAAGTTTATTTATTATTGTAGTTTGTATGAATTTGATTTTATATATGAATTTCGAGTTTTGTTGTGNAGAAGCAACACAAACAGAATAAATAATTTTTCAAATTTTTAGAAATTCATAAGAAGTTAACGGTAAACATTCCCTTCGTAGAAGCTTTATAGCAAATGCCCAATTATGTGAAATTTATGAAAGATATACTGAACAAGAAAAGGAAGTTCACGGATAACAAAACTGTTGCACTTAGCGAAGAGTGCAGTGCAATTTGAACAAGAAAAGGAAGTTCATTGATAATGAGGCTGTTGCACTTAGCGAAGAGTGTAGTGCAATTAGTACAAGAAAAGGAAGTTCACGGATAACAAAACTGTTGCACTTAGCGAAGAGTGTAGTGCAATTATTCAGAAAAAGCTTCCTGAAAAATTAAAAGCTCTTGGTAGTTTCACTATACCGTGTGCTATCGGTGAAAAATTTCATGGAAGAGCTTTATGCAATTTGAGAGCCAGCATTAATCATATTCCTCTATCAATTTTCAAAAGATTAGGATTAGGAGAAGTCTCACCTACTTCTGTAACTCTTCATTTAGCATATCGTTCAGTTATATATCCTAAGGGAGTTATAGAAGATGTGTTAGTAAAAGTTGATAAATTTATCTTTCATGTGAATTTCATTATTTTAGATATGGAGGAAGATAAAGAAATACCTATCATTTTAGGGAGCCATTTTTTAGCTTTTGGAAAAGCTGTGATAGATGTTCAAAAAAGAGAATTAACGATAAGAGTTAACGATCAAGAAGTGACTTTTAACATTGCGAAATCTATGAAATACCCTGCTGTTGAAGATAAGGAGAATTAACTATGAAAGTTAACAATCAAGAAATGACTTTTAACATTGTGAAATCTATGAAATACCCTGCTGTTGAAAGAGATAATTGGTCAAGAAGTGACTTTTAACATTGCGAAATCTATGAAATACCCTGTTGTTGAAAGAGATAATGTTGTTTTCGCATGGAAATTAGTGAACATCTATTGAATGAACATTTTAAAGAATATTTTGAAGAGAAAGAAAATTTGAAGAGAGTGATGAAGTTATTTTGGATGAATTAGAAAATGAAGAAATAAATTATGTTCAGGAAAGATTTGAGATGTTGGAAATTACAGAAAATGCTGATTATTTCCGTCAATTATAAAACAACCTAAACTTGAGTTGAAAGTATTGCCTAACCACTTGAAGTATGTGTTTCTGGGAGACTCATCTACATTACCTGTTATTATATCTTCAGAATTAAATGATTTGCAAGAGCAAAGACTGTTAGATACATTGAAAAGATATAAGAAA
>JXCR01148859.1:83662-136757 GCA_002079205.1 Phalaenopsis hybrid cultivar
ATGGAGCATAAAGCATATTGGGCGATTAAAGAATTCAATTATAATTTGAATGATGCTGGTAAGAAGAGATTGTTACAATTAAATGAATTGGAAGAATTAAGAAATGAATCTTAAATATGCTGGTAAGAAGAGATTGTTACAATTAAATGAATTGGAAGAATTAAGAAATGAATCTTATTTGGTAAGAAGAGATTGTTACAAATAAATGAATTGGAAGAATTAAGAAATGAGTCTTATGATAACGACAGAATTTATAAGGAAAAAATTAAAGTTATGGCATGATCGGAAGATTAACCAGAAGAACTTTGAATTAAATGAATTGGAAGAATTAAGAAATGAGTCTTATTATAACAACTTAAGAAGAGATTGTTACAATTAAATGAATTGGAAGAATTAAGAAATGAATCTTATGATAATGTAGAATTTATAAGGAAAAATTAAAGTTATGGCATGATCGGAAGATTAACCAGAAGAAATTTAAACCAGGACAAGATGAAAAAATTAAAGTTATGGCATGATCGGAAGATTAACCAGAAGAACTTTGAACCAAGACAAGAAGTGAAATTAAAGTTATGACATGATCGAAAGATTAACCAGAAGAACTTTGAACCAGGACAAGAAGTTACTAAGGTTATGGCATGATTGGAAGATTAATCAAAAGAACTTTGAACCAGGACAAGAAGTTTTGCTTTACAATACTAGACTAAAGTTATTTCCTGGGAAATTGAAGTCTCGTTGGTTAGGACCCTTTACTGTGACTCAATTTTATACTTACGGTTGTTAAGATTGAGGATCAGAAAATTGGAAATAGATTTAAAGTAAATGGACACAGATTAAAATCATATTTTGAGGGTAAAAGACCAATTAAAGAGGTTTTATAATCAGTCAACCTGAATAACACCTGAATAGGTCGGTCTGACGACGTTAAACCAAGCGCTTTATGAGAGGCAACCCATAGTTATCTTTATTGTTATTGCGATTATAGTAGTTTTTATTTGAAATTATCATTAGTTTGTGGTAGTATTAAGCTCTACTACTCATAATTACCCTAGAAATATCTTAAAATTGGGATCTGAGAAAAATGGAACGCATTAGGACCAGAGCGAAACTGTGCAATTTTTGCCTTGGGCGCCGACGGCGCCCTCGACGCCGCCAACGACAGGTTTTTCTTGAGAAACCAGGAAAAATAAATACAGAGGCTCGCCGACGGCGCCCTAGACCCTGCCGACAGTGAGACCGGCGAGATGGCGGTTTCTTGGGTTTGAATGGCAGTTTTTGGCGGTTTTTGGGCGGGAGTTACCCTTTTAAACCCCCAAATTTGATTCCTAAAGTCATATTCTCCCAAAAATGAAGTGAAACTCCACCAATTTCATTCCTATGGCGTCCAATTCCCCTGATAATCCCATAATGCGAGTTTTCAATCGATGAAAGTTTATTAGTGCGGAAGCGCAGCGAATCTTCAACAAGTTACTAATGATGAAAAGATTAATCAAGGAACGAGGATTCGTAAATCGAGGATTGAATAATCCCTCGACGGTAATTGAAGAGATGATAGTGCGGCGAAGATGGGAAGTGTTGTGTTATACTACCGCCGCCGTGATTGTTCCTATGGTAAAAGAATTTTATGCAAATTTACATGGAATCAACCAGGGAGTCGTTTATGTGTGAGGTAGATGGATAACTTTCAATCCTGTATGGATCAACGAATTATACATGATTGAGAACATTCGTGTCTTCCACTATTCTAATTTCGTCACGACAAGAGACCAGATGAATGAAATTTACCAATATTTAACGAACGAAACTGATGACTGGGAAATGAGAGAAAACGGGTATGTTAGTTTTTCTGCGACACTCCTAAATCTTGTTTTGAAATACTGGAACTTTTTCATTTCTACGAAACTGTTACCGACAATGAAGATCGGTAAAGTTTCTAAAGAAAGTGTTATTTTGAATTACTGCATCCAAAGGGACTGCCAATCGATATTGGATCAATAATTGTGAAGTCGGTTTTGGGCCTGATTGTTCATGGATCAACTTATGGGCTTGGACACCCTTCCACAATTTTCTCACTTTGCAGTCAGTTCCAAGTGTCCTACAAAAATTGGGAAAAGGTACTTCTACCTTGGAAGCCTTTAGACCCAACTAAGAGATTCCTAGCTTTTGAAGATGAAAATGACATGGACATTATAATAGATCAATCATCTCAAAATTCACTTCCAGTTCAACCCTTAATTCCTGATAAAACTCTGGTGATCCTGCGCAAAATCAAGAAATTGGAGAAGGAGGTACAAAATGTCATGAATGCAATTAATAATATCTCTGATTTCTTTTATCATCTAGACTGGAGGATGAAGGAACATTTCGAGCACTCTGAACATTTAGAAGATAGCTTGATACGACTGATGAGGAGGCTGAAATTGATAGAGAAAAAACATTTTTATCACTCTGAACATTTAGAAGATAGTTTGATACGGCTGATGAGGAGCATTCTACTGAAGAATTTCCATTCCGACCCTTCTACAACCTCTTCGTTCATGTGCAATCAATGTTGAAGAATTTCCATTCCGACCCTTCTACAACCTCTTCGTTCATGTGCAATCAATGGGTGAAAGGAGAATCTACTACTGAATCTGAAGAATAGTAGATTTATATTACTACCTATCTGTCTATCTATGTAATTTGATTTGAACTTTGTATTTCCTTACTTTAGAATTACACTTTTAGATCTCTGTATAGTTGACACTAAGCATAGGATGTTTTGTTTTCAGCGTTTTGAGTGTTTATGGCTTGGATTGCAATGCTGAATTAATGTATTGAGGTTGAGAAAATACCAGACTTAGGTCTGCTATGTAACATATTTTGTACCCCTTGAAAGTTATATATAAATGTGATGTTTTGTGTTGTGAAAGTTTATTTGTGATAAGTACATCATTTAGTCACTTAAAATTATGTTTATAATGATTGAAAGGATGTCGTTAAGGCTTGAAATTGCTCAAAATCGCAAAAATCTGAGAATTGAACTAAAATCAATAGAGCCCGCCGATGACGACCTTGGCGCCGCCGACGACGGATTTTTCCCGAGACTTAGGTTCAAAATTCAATAGAGCGCGCCGACGGCCACTATTCATCATCTCCTTCCACCTAAAAACGTAATTTTCAACCTAGGGCTTGAGCGATTTTGGATTGGGAGACGATTTCAAGGCTTTTTTACACCGGATTTGATCATCTCTAGGTAAGAGCTTCACTCCAAACAAAAAATATTTGATTTTCACCATGGATTTCTTCCACATTGAGGAGATCCAAAAATTTTGAGAATGTGAAGAAAATATTGGGAAGAAATTCATGGATCTTAGTGTTGAACTCTTAGAATTACTATTGGAAGCCATTATTTGCATATTTGAAGTATATTTTGAAACTTTTCTATAATTTGATTAAATTGAAATGGCACCACGACAAAAGAGACAAATTGAGTTTGACGAGTCTCGCTTCGTCAATGTGATGGCTCAAACAAGATTTACTTCAGTCTTTAAAGGAAAGAAGTGTATACAAGATTGTGTTTTTGAGAGTCTAGGAGGAGAAATTGAATGAGTTATAGGAGAGTGGAGGTGGGAAAACATTTGTTACACCACCAATAAAGCTGATGCAAATGTTGTGAAGGAGTTCTACGCCAATGTAATCTAATCTGAAGATGGAATCGTTCAAGTACGAGGATTTCCTATTGAATTTATTGTCGCCCGCATCAACACATTTTATGAAGTCTCAGACTCTTATAGCTGCCACTATGAATCCTTTAGTACGATGGAAGGCCCTCTGAATGATGTGATCAACTTTCTCACTGATGGACAATGAGAACGGGTAAATTTTTCAGCTTCCATGTTGAATGCCACCTCTAAGGCGTGGCACTATTTTATTTCCTCTACTCTGTTACTGACTTATCACCATAGTGAGGCAACTAGAGATAGAGCTATTCTGAATTTCTGTATTCAGAATAATAGAACTATAAATGTGGGGAGAATTATTTTTAGGAATATATTGACTACGACAAGGAGTGAAACAAGTGGAGGTCTAGTACATCCTGGCCTTATTTATGCACTTTCCCAACTTTCTGGAGTGGAGGCTAGAGATGAAGAATGAGTTTACCCTATGAAACCCATTAGTAAGGCCAATTTAAAAGCTTATGAATCCCATGAGAAATGGAGAACTGAAAGTAGGTGTGAAGAACCTTCTACTAGTAGAGATGTCCCCTCTACAATTTATGACCTTCCACCTTTTAGTTCCCTTAATGAATGAGTTGACCTTGCAGCGAAAAAGTATAGAATTAATAAATGAAAGGTTTGGAGATTTAGAACGTCGACATGATTATGACAGTGAGTACCTTCAGAGGCTTTCAAATTTTGAAGCAGCTTATTACGAAGCTCATGCTCGACATTATAGAGGTGAGCCTGATGTTACTTTCCCAGAGTGCCCTCGATATACTCAGTATCAGCCCAATCCACTAGCTGATCAAAGAGATGAAGACAGTTTAGGATTTTGATATTTGAATGTAATTGATGTACTTGTATTTGTACTTTTATTTTTGTGATCTTTTGTAATAGAAATGGATGTTTATGTGTATTTGGACTTCTTTTTTTATTATTATGTTGTACTTGGATAATTTTAATTGTTGTTATAAGTTAGTGTGGTAGTTAAATTTTCATGTTTAAGTATAATAGATGTTGAGTAGTATTTTGTAATGTAATGTGATTTTTATTTTGCATTTTAATTGTAATTGTTCTGTGTAGTATTGTGGTTGTGTTAGGAAATGTTGTACTTGTTTAATGTTTTAGTTTTATACTTATTTCAATTTTTCATTGCCTAGAAATTTCTCTAATGATTTATATGTGTAGAAAGCTCCTAATGTTACAGACCAGATGAAGTACAAATTTTGAGAAGGCCTGCAAATTTCATGATGATGAAAATGCCTACAATATTGATGTATGATTTATATTTAGAGTTTTTCTTTCCACCTGTATTATTTCATATTTAAAAATTTAAGTAGGGGAGGGAAGAAAAAGATTGACTATTAGATGTCCTCTATTTCAATATTTTTAAAAATTATTTAGAAGATTAACTATTAGATGTTCTCAATTTAAAAATTTTCAAAAATTATTAATATGATTTTATTTGTTTTTCTTTCCACCTGTATCATTTCATATTGAAAAATTTAAGTTTGGGGGAGGGAAGAAAAAACCACCTGTATTATTTCATATTTAAAAATTTAAGTTTGGGGGAGGGAAGAAAAAGATTAACTACTTGTATCATTCCATATTGAAAAATTTAAGTTTGGGGGAGGGAAGAAAAAGATTAACTATTAGAGTTTTTCTTTCCACCTATATCATTTTATATTGAAAAATTTAAGTTTGGGGGAGGGAAGAAAAAGATTAACTATTAGATACCTCTATTTCAATATTTTCAAAAATTATTTATATGATTTTATGTAGTGAATTTAATTCAGGTCCATCTATTTAATTATTTTAAAAAATTATTTATATGATTTTATGTAGTGAATTTAATTCAGGTAGCTATATTTTTGCAACTATTTAAATATTATGGTAGATTTAAAGAAATATTTTTGTAATGAAAATTAATTTTGTAACTTAAGATATTTAGTATAAGAGAATAAGATTATAGTTAACTATTTAAAGTAAAGGAAACTATATTTTGAAGTATTAAGAATCTGGAAATTCATTTGAGAAGAAAAGATTGGGGCTCAATGATGTAAAAACTATGAAATATTTATAAGATAAAGGAGAGTTTCAAATTTAGGGAAAGAAAGGTGATGTTCAAAATCATTAAAAGCTATCCAGATATAGTGATCCTCACTTGAAAAAGGAAAAAGAAAGAATTGAAAATAATCCCTGAAAAGAAAATAAAAATATATAGGATTGAAAGCAATCCAAATGAAAAAGAGAAAAGAAAGAAAAAAAATATGGTCTAATAAAAAATTGGCTTCACTGGACCTACCTAAAGGGAAAACCTAAATACATTCCTGAACTTATATTTATAGAATATCATCTTTTAATAGTAATATTCTCATGAAGTTTCTATCATTTGAATATTTTAAGTGACTTGATATTACAACATCTATATCTTTTACTAGTAGAGTTCTCATGAAGTTCCTATCTTTTGAATATTCTAAGTGACTTAATTTTACTAGTAGTGTTCTCATGAAGTTCTTATCATTTGAATATTCTAAGTGACTTAATATTACAACATATAGTCATTCTTGGACTGGACCTACCTAAAGGGAAAACCTAAATACATTCCTGAACTTATATTTATGGATTAACATCTCTCGACCTACCTAAAGGGAAAACCTAAATACATTCCTGAACTTATATTTATGGATTAGATCTTTTCTAAAGGGAAAACCTAATTACATTCCTGAACTTATATTTATAGAATATCATCTTTTAATAGTAATATTCTCATGAAGTTTCTATCATTTGAATATTTTAAGTGACTTGATATTACAACATCTATATCTTTTACTAGTAGAGTTCTCATGAAGTTCCTATCTTTTGAATATTCTAAGTGACTTAGGATCTTTTACTAGTAGTATTCTCATGAAATTCCTATTCTTTGGATATTCTAAGTGACTTAATATTACAACATATAGTCATTCTTGAAATGAATAGAAGACTAGAACTCTTAAACTTGATGACTAGATAGTCTTGTACCTACAGAGTTAATTTAATTACTTGAAATTTTTCTAAAAATTTCACTATGGTATAAGCATGTGCCTACGGAGTTAATGAAAAGAAAACTAGAACTCTTAAACTTGATGACTATATAATCTTGTGGCTACAGAGTTAATTCAATTACTTGTTTTTCTTTCTAAAAATCTCACTATGATATTTATTTAAATCAAACTTATAGTATTTTTGAATTAAAACTTTACTANAAATGAGCACTGATTACGCCGGGATGACGACGTAAAACTAAGCTCTTTGTGGGAGGCAACCCATAGTTATCAGTGTATTTTTGCTTTAATTGTTGTTTTGAGTCTGATTAAGAAATTTGGGATAATATTTTTGAGTTTATTATGTGCTAGTAATGGTTTTTAGACTTTATTTAGTGACCTAGGCATGTTAGAATGAGAATTTGGATGTTAAGTTGACTGGTGAAAAAAATGTGCACTAGTGCTTAAGCGCCAGATTCGGCGCTTAAGCGCGACTATTTAATCACATGTGCAAATTTTAATTTCTAGAAGGTGTAATTGCAATTTATTTGGAATAAACGTGGCTTGGCAATTTCTAGTCACGCCTAGAAGTTATGAGGGGGAATTAGGCCTATAAATAGAAGGGGTTTGTGAAGGAATTTCACCCCGGATTATTTTTAGCCCTAAAAGTCTAAGAAAGAGAGTGATTTAGAGAAAATATCTTCATGGGAGATGGATTTGAAGAAGAAGGATGAAGTCATGAAGAAGAAGTTCATTAGTCAATGTGCATAAGAGATGTATAATGGTTTCTTCATCGTTAGTATTGAAGGGATATCAGAGAAGATCAACCAGATGAAGAATACTATATCTGTATTAGAGACTTAGGTGATTGAATTGCATTCTTATCTAGAACATATTGGGTGGCAACTTATGATGCAATTTAGCCATACCAGTTATGTAGAGGAAGAGGATAAGATGATGTTCCTTAAGGAAAAGTGGATCAAAGATGACAGTATTAGAGCTCGTAACCACCGTCTGTTTTATTAACTCTATATTCCTAGAGAGACTACTGAGAGACAAGAATTTGTTCCTTCTAATGAAGAGTGGCATTAAGTCAAGTTTTAGGAATTGTGTGTTTGTAGTCACGATTTTAAGTGTGTTAGTGTTTATGTCTTGTGTTTAGTGTTTGTCTCACTTATGTGTTTAATTGTAAATGTGTGTTACGTGTTTTGTACTTAAGAAAATTTTCTCATCCAAAACTATTTGGAGAGAGAACTAAGTGTTAAATGTGTTTGTACTTTTTTGTGAATTAATATAAGTTTGTTTTTGTNAGGGGTCCTTATATTTTAAGGATAATATTATTAAGTAAAATATATTAAGTTTAATAGATCCCTAAGGTATTCACAGATTAAGAGTAGGGAGCAGGTCCGTGCATCCTTCTTAATGTCTGGTAAAAGGCCTTGGGTTCATTTAAGGATAATATTATTAAGTAAAACATATTAAGTTTAATAGATCCCTAAGGTATTCACCATTTAAGAGTAGGGAGCAGTTCCATGCAACCTTCTTAATGTCTGGTAAGAACCTTGAGTCCATTTAAACTTTATTATGTTGCTTAATAATTCATCCTGAATATCTTGATGCTCAGTGAACATTGATGTCTTGATTATTCCCAAGAATAAGGTAAATGTCATTTACCTTTCAATTTGAAAATTATGTGGGTGAAGACCCTTTAGGAGACGAATTAGTGTTATTAAAAAACACTTAGCCAAATTTTAGTCCTAATTGGACTTGTGGTGTTTTAAAAGAGTTTGATTATGTTGATTTTTTCCTAATTCCTCTTTTGACAAGTGGATTTCAACTTAAGTTCACCACTAAGTCCTTAAGACCTAAGTGAGTGAATTTTAGTCCTAATTGGACTTGTGGTGTTTTAAAAGAATTTGATTATGTTGATTTTTCTAAATCCTCTTTTAACAATTAGATTTCAACTTAAGTTCACCTCTAAGTACTTAAGACCTAGGTGAATGTATTAAGTGTAATTTTTAAAAGATTTTAAAAAACTTTAAGTGATCATTATCAAGATTATCAAACAAGGGTGTGAAATCATTGATTTCCAAAATTATACCCCCAAATTCAAAAATCATGAAATTTCCAAAGTTTTGAAAATTATGGAAATTATCTTATGAAATATGTTTCTACCAATTAAGCCCATTTTTGATTGTAATCATCAAATGAGTTAATTAATATAAAAAATTACCTATTTCCCATTTTAATTAAGCCTAAATGTTCATTGANCTCCTCGACCCCGTCGACGGTGAGTTTTTCCCGAGGCTACAGGACAAAATTATCAGAAGTCCGCCGACGGTGCCCTCGAGGCCACCGACGACGAGCTCTACGGTTATGCCTACTCAAGCTTTGGATAATGCCAAATTTTGAAGGGATGCTTAGGCAACTCTTGGGAAAGCTCATACAAAGCTTTAAAAGACTATTTTGGTTGAAAATTAGAGAGCCTAGAGAAGGAGGGAAAGAATCTAGGGAGTAAAGGAAGTGCTAGAGAGAGTTCCTAGAGATTAGAANGAAGTTGATTTGGTGGTCAATTTGGATGGATTTGATGGGTTTTAATTTTAGACCCAAATTAGGCATATGGATTTAATTTGGGTCAAACTTGAGCTAGCTTTGGACTAAGCTCAAATTGATTGTTGTATTTGGTCTCAAATGACCTTATAAAGGATTTTCAACAAAAATTGGATGCCAATTTGAGGTCTAAGGCATTCAAATGTTGGATTTTGGAGTGTTAGCCAATATTGGGGCTAATTTGGGGTTTTTTTGGATTTAGGCCAAAATCAAATAGGTTTGAGGCTTCATCAAGGCCAATTAATAGTTGATTTTGATGTATAAGAATGTTTTAAGGATTTTTCAATATTAAATGAGGCCAATTGACTAGGCTATGGGTTTACTTGGGTGAGATTAAGTCATATGGTAAAATTGGGGGTTTGACGCAAATCAAAATGTGATCCAATTATGGACCAATTGTGTTTGGATTTGGTTTAAATTGGTCACATGTAAGGTGAATTTAAGTTTAGGATTGAAATTGGGGGAGATTGGATCCAAATTGATGGATATTTGAAGTAAATTTGGGGAAATAGGGCCTTTAAAGGCAATTTGGGGGTTTTGGTCAAAATGGTCAAATTGGTCAAATTTGAATACAATTAAAAGGGTCAAATTGGGTTTTTGGTCAAAATGGTCAAATTGATCAAATTGAATCCAATTAAAGGGTCCAAATGGGTTTTGGGAATTCGTCAAAATGGTCAAATTGATCAAATTGAATCCAATTGAAGGGTCCAATGGGTTTTGAGGACACTTTGGAGTGATTTTGGAGGTTTTGGGAAAGTTTGGGGTGCCAAGGGTATTTTAGTAAATTTGGTAATTTTGAGGGTATTTTGGCTAAAGATGGCCAAATTGACCAAATTGGGCCATGTGGTAGTTGAAAGAAATAAAATTGAGAATATTTGGGATTTATTGGGATTTTATGGGAATTTTATGGGATTTTTGGATTTTGGGTTAAAGGAAGGTCTTAAGGGCGGTTAGGTTATTTGGGGGTGTCTGGGGCAAAAGACCCAAGATTAGTATTTCAAATAGAATTGGATAGCTATCCATTCTAAATGAACCATGAATCAATAAAACCCTCATTTTGAGATCTTATGTATTGGTTTTAGCCAGAATATTGTGAGGATATCGTGTACCCTAACTCCAAACTAATATCCAGGGTCAATCCTAAGGCCAAGTAGTCCTGTAGGAACTCTTCTTGAATTCTCTCATAATGATCTTACCTACTATATGCTAGAGGTTAAGACTTATATGTGGAACTTCAAGTTAAGTAAAGAAAAGAGTTTTGAATTCCTAATGGTTGGGGTACCTTTTCTAGTTTTCTAAGACTAGTTAATAGGAAAATCCTATGGCTAGACCTAGGATACTAAAGAAATTTCTAAACCTCAACCAAAAGTGAGGTCAACAGTCCGCCGACGGTGCCCTCGATGCCGCCGAAGGTGAGCTCGGTGGTTATGCCTACTCAAGCTTTGGATAAGGACAAATTTTGAAGGGATTCTTAGGCAACTCTTGGGAAAGCTCATCCACAACTTTAAAAGACTATTTTGGCNCTGGAAAAGCTCATCCACAACTTTAAAAGAGCATTTTGGCCGAAAATTGAGAGAGTCTAGAGACCTTGGAGGTTATAGAGGTTTCATTAGTGTATAGAATTTCCAATAGAGTGTAACAATTGTGAGGAATTCTTTGATAGATTGTAAGAGTGGAGGAAATGTGAGAGATTTCTTCCTTGCTACTTTGAAGAGGAATTCTGTGTGTTGTAAAGAAAGGAAGAGATTCAAAGGAACTTCGAGGAGTGNCAGGAGAAGAGTGAAAAGAATCTAGGGAGTAAAGGAAGTTCTAGAGAGAGTTCCTAGAGGTTAGAAATGTTCTAATATTGTGAGGAATTCTTCGAGAGATTGTAAGAGTGGAGGGAAATTGAGAGATTTCTTCCTCCTTGCTACTTCGAGGAGGAATTTTGTGTGCTGTAAAGAAAGAAAGAAATTCATAGGAATTTCGAGGAGTTTTCTTGGGGAGAAATTAGAGATAAGTTTATTTATTTGTTGTAGTTTGTANCTCAGAGGAACTTCGAGGAGTGTTCTTGGGTAGAAATTAGAGATAAGTTATTTACTTGTTGTAGTTTGTATGANAAAACTAGAGATTAGTTATTTACTTGTTGTAGTTTGAATGAATTTGGTTTTATATATGAATTCTGAGTTTTGTTGTGTTTTCTCCATTAGATCTGATTTATTTTCTCTGTCTTTCTTCTTATCTTGAGATTTGTGAAATGGTGATTTGAATTGGTGAAGCCATGAAAATATTNCATGAGATCTGAGTAGTTTTCTCTGTCTTTCTCCTTGTCTCGAGATTTGTGAAATGGTGAGCCATGAAAATGTTTAAGAAATTGTGATGATTTTTTCACTTCGATCTTAATTTACATTCAATATGGTTAATTGATTTGTAAAATATGTTGAGTTTTACAACTAAAGTGAAGATTACATCCAAGATTCAGGNGAGTAGTTTTCTCTGTCTTTCTCCTTGACTTGAGATTTGTGAAATCGTGATTTGAATTGGTGAAGCCATGAAAAGGTTTAAGAAATTGTGATGATCTTTTCACTTCGATCTTAATTTACTTTCAATCTGGCCAATTGATTTGTTAAAATACGTTGAGTTTACAGCTAAAGTGAAGATTAGATCAAAGATTCAGGGAGGTCAAAGCCCTTAGAAGTTGGGTGCAAATAAATAGGGAAATAATATTATCAGACGTAGATGGACTAAAATCCCCAATTCGGTCCTATCGTTTGGGTTTTAGAATTAGAGATTTTATAGTGACAGACTAAAATCCCCAATTTGGTCCTATCGTTTGGGTGTTGAAGTGTAGATGTTAGCCTCTCAGGTGAGGGGAACGTAGGAGCTCCGAAGTGAAAGCCGGTATGCTCCCACCCTGGCTGCAGATTCAGTAAACAAGCATAGGATTAGTCAATGTTCTTTATGCCTGAACCAAAGGGTAATGAATAGGNAGTGTTGAAGTGTAGATGTTAGCCCTCAGGTGAGGGTAACATGGGAGCTCCGAAGTGAGAGTCGGTATCCTCCTAGCCTAGACGTAGATTCAGTAAACAAGCGTAGGATTAGTTAATGTTCTTTATGCCTGGACCAAAGGGTAAGGAATAGGTATGCNCTAAGATTCAGGGAGGTCAAAGCCCTTGAAAATTGGGTGCAAATAAACAGGAATATAATATTATCGGACATAGAATTGGAGATTTTAGAGTGACAGACTGAAATCCTCAATTTGGTCCTATCATTTGGGTGCTGAAGTGTAGATGTTAGCCCTCAGGAGAGGGTAACGTGGGAGCTCCGAAGTGAGAGCCGGTATCCTCCCAGCCTAGCCGCAGATTCAATAAATAAGCGTAGGATTAGTCAATGTTCTTTATGCCTGGACCAAAGGGTAAAGAATAGGTATGCTCCCATGCATAGGATTAGTCAATGTTCTTTATGCCTGGACCAAAGGGTAAAGAATATGTATGCTCCTACTTGGCACAATATAAATTGAACTAATTCATTTTATCCATTCACTGTAATTTCTTGACAAGGAGAGTAGGATTAGTCAATGTTCTTTATGTCTGGACCAAAGGGTAAAGAATAGGTATGCTCCTATTTAGCACAATATAATTTGAACTAATTCATTTTATCCATTCACTATAATTTTGATATTTTCCGAACTAATTCACTTTATCCATTCACTATAATTTCTTGACAAGGAGAAGGATGCTTTCTTATAACCAATTCACTTTATCCATTCACTATAATTTCTTGACAAAGAGAATGATGATTTCTTATATATTGGATTCATTAAATGAGAAGGATGCTTTCTTATTTATTGAATATCACATTAAAAACCTTATTAGTATAATTAGTGATTTAATAGTTATTAAAATTACATATTTATTTCAGTTTCCTATTAGTGACAAATAAAAAAATTGAACTTCGTTGTTATTATTAAAGTATTATTTTTCTAAAGTCTTAGTTCGTAGTTCTAATCTTACTCCCTGTGCGATCGATATCTAGGACTCCATTAGAGCCCTATATTACTTGAGCGATACATATACTTGCGTTGTAATTTGACTTTAACATTATTGAATATTATATCTATACATCTTTATAATCATATATATATATATATGATTTTGCACAATTATTGAATATTTTATACACATCTTTATCAAATCTATAACTGTTATCAAGTTTTTGGCGACTCTATTAGAGCCCTATATTACTTGAGTGATACGTATACTTGCGTTGATAAGTGTGACTTTACAATTATTGAATATTTTTATACATACATCTTTATCGACTCTATAACTGCTATTAAGTTTTTGGTGCAGTTGCTGAATTATATACATCCATCTTTATCGAATCCATAACTGTAATTAAGTTTTGGTACAGTTGCTGAGGAATTAAATCTTTTAGCAGCAGTATTAAATCTGTCCATATTTATCTTATATTTTAAGCATATATAAAGTCGCTGTGAAGTTTTTGGCGCCGTTTCATCCATATTTATCTTATATTTTAAGCATATAAAAAGTCACTGTCAAGTTTTTGGCGCCGTTGTCAGGGAGTGATTGAGTGAGTAAATCTTTATCGAATCTATAACTGTTATTAAGTTTTGGTGCAGTTGCTGAGGAATTAAATCTGATCGATACGTATACTTGCGTTGATAAGTGTGACTTTACAATTATTGAATATTTATTACGTCCATCTATACGTATACTTGCGTTGATAAGTGTGACTTTACAATTATTGAATATTTATTACGTCCATATTGCGATATGTATACTTGCGTTGATAAGTGTGACTTTACAATTATTGAATATTTATTATGTCCATATTTATCGTATACTTGCATTGATAAGTGTGACTTTACCATTATTGAATATTTTATATATACATCTTTATCGAATCTATAATTGTTATTAAGTTTTTGGTGCAGTTGCTGAGGAATTAAATCTTTTAGCAGCAAAATCTATAACTGTTATTAAGTTTTGGTACAGTTGCTGAGGAATTAAATTTTTTAGCAGTAGTATTAAATACTTCTATTTTTAAGCATATATAAAGTCCCGGTCAAGTTTTTGGCACCATTGTCGGGGAGTGAGTAAACTAAAATTACAATTAGAGTAACGGACAAATTAGGATTATTAGAAAATTTTTACTTGAATTGTAAATTATTTTCATACTTAGTAACTGTTTTACTGTGTGATGATTTCAAATTGTATGCGTAAATTTGGACCTGAAAATCTTATACCCAATGATTCAAAATTAGAACGCACTGTTAGAAAGATTAGAAGATTGAGAAGAGAACCTAGAAATTCAGATACAATGGAAAATAACATGAACAATCAAGGAATAGAGAATGAACACCAACCTAGACCCCTACGAGATTATGCAAATCCTACAGCAGATGAAATTCACCTATCCAAAATCCGGATGTAGCTGCTAATTCATTTGAGCTTAAACCTACTATTATCCAAATGGTACAAAACAATCAATTCGGAGGTNAAATTCGACCCTCCTCAGTATCATTAGTTATTTAATAGTTATTAAATTTACCTATATATTTCAATTGCCTATTAGTGATAGATAAGCAAATTGAACTTCGTTTGTGATTAAAGTATTGCTTTTCTAAAATCATAGTTCGCAGTTCTAAACCACTCCCTATGGAATCGATATCTAGGACTCCATTAGAGCCCTATATTACTTGAGTGATATGTATACTTGCGTTGATAAGTGTGACTTTACACTCTATTAGAGCCCTATATTACTTGAGTGATACGTATACTTGCGTTGATAAGTGTGACTTTACAATTATTGAATATTCATTACGTCCATATTTATCTTGTATTTTTAAGCATATATAGAGTTGCAGTCACTTATCTTTCTTCAGGATCAAGTTTTTGGTTGTGTTGCAAAATAAGAAAATATAAGTGAAAAACACCATCATAACTTATGCTATACTGGCATAAGCATTAAGTTGGGATCAATAATGAGTAGAGAATCTATGCATCATATCATATTTTTAAATTAATTTCTCAGTTCTGTTATTCCTAAAATGTGATCCTCCATCAGTAATAATTACTCTCGGCATTCTATATCTTGTAAAAATATTCTTAATTAAAAATTTAGAAACACTCAAAGAATCACATCTTGGTATAACAATAGTTTCAATCCATTTGGACATATAATCAACAACAAATAATTTATATAAATTTCCAAATGAAAGCATAAATTGTCCCATAAAATCTAATCCCCACACATATCAACTTCTAATGTGTTATTTAGATGCATTTCATTTCTTCTAGAAATATTTCCTACTCGTTGACATCAATCACATGTTCTAATATATTCATTAACATCTCTAAAAAGAGTAAGCCAATAAAATCCAGCTTGCAAAATCTTGTATGCAGTTCTATTTATTCCAAAATGTCCTCCAAATTTAGAATCATGGCATCTTTCAATTATCTGTTGAATTTCCTCATAAGGCACACACCTTCTTATAATTAGATCTTTACATTGTTTAAATAAACATGGGTCATCCCAAAAATAAAATTTTGAATCATGTATAAATTTCTTTAATTGTGGATTTTTGATATCATGTGTTAAAATATCACTTACAATATAATTTACTATATCAACATAACACGGTACATTCATTTCATCAATACTATATAATTGTTCATCAGGGAAATTATCTAAAATTTCATTTATAAAATTAGTTAATATTTCTATTTCTATTATAGATAAATGATCAGCTATTTGATTATCATTTCTCTTTATATCAACTACAGTAAAATCAAACTCTTGTAATAGAAGTATCCATCTAGTTAATCTTGGTTTAACATCATTCTTTTGCATCAAGTATTTAATAGTAGAATGATCTGTATGCACTATACATTTAGTTCCAATTAAGTAAGGTCTAAATTTATCAGAGGTATAAACAATAGCAAGTAACTCTCTTTCAGTAGTAGTGTAGTTAATTTGATCACCATTTAGAGTTTTTCTAGCATAATATATTACTTTAAAAATTTTATTGTGTCTTTGTCCTAACACAGCCCCAATAGCATAATCACTAGCATCACACATTATTTCAAATGGTTTCTCTCAATCAGGTGGAACTATTATAGGTGAAATGATTAATTTTTATTTCAATAGTTCAAATGCTTTTATAAATTCTTTATTAAAATCAAATTTCATGTTCTTTTTTAAAAGTTGGCATAATGGCTTAGTTATTTTAGAAAAATATTTTATGTAACACCTGTAGAAACCATCATGTCCTAAAAAGCTTCTTATCCCTTTAACATTAGTTGGAGGTGGTAATTTTTTAATAACTTGAATTTTTGCAGGATCTACTTCCATGCCATTTTCAGAAATTTTATGTCAAAGTATAATTGCTCCTGCAACCTTAAATTAACATTTTTCCCAATTTAGTACTAAGTTGATTTTTTCACATACTTCAAGAACTTTTTTTAAATTATTTAAACATAGTTCAAGTGAAGTTCCAAATACCAAAAAATCATCCATAAACACTTTCATTCCATGTTCAATAAAAATGTTAAAGATTGACATCATACATGTTTGAAATATTACAGGTGCATTGCGTAGTCCAAAAGACATTCTACAAAAAGCAAATGTTCCATATGGGCTAGTAAATGTTGTATTTTCTTGATCCTCTGGAGTAATTGGAATTTGGTGATAATCGGTACATCCATTTAAAAAGCAATAATATTTGTTCCCAGCTAATCTATCCAACATTTGTTCTAGAAAAGGTAAAGGAAAGTGATATTTTCTGGTGGCCAAGTTTAGTTTTCTATTTTCAATACAAATTCGCCACCCAGTAACTTATTTTATTGGTATTAGTTTGTTTTTCTCATTTTCTTCAATGTTCACTCATTCCTTTGGAATATAGTGAATTGGACTTACTCAACCACTGTCTGAAATATGATATATAATTCCAACATCTAGCGGTTTTAAAATTTCTTTTTAACAACTTCTTTCATTATTGGGTTTAATCTCCTCTGAGGATCAGTTATAGGTTCATATTGTTCATCTAATAGAATTTTGTGCATACAAATAGAAGGTATAATTCCTTTGATATATGCTAAAGTCCATCCAAAAGCCTTTTTATATTTTTTTAACAACTCTATTAATTTTTGTTCTTAAATTTATGTTAGTTCAGAAGATACAACAATAGGCAATGTAGATGGCTTTCCTAATAACACATATTTTAAATGGGGAGGTAATATTTTCAGTTCAAGTTCAGGTGGTTTAGTACTTAAAGGAATAAGATTTATTTTATCATTTTCCAACAAGTCTAAAGTTTTAAATTTGCCCTTATTATAATCCAATCTTCTTCTTTTATTTCATCCTTGTTTTCCAAAAATTCTTCTTGCTTTAATTTGTCTTTAAACTCATTCTTGAATTGCTCATTACTCAGAAAATCAGTTACTTCCATCTTAAAATATTCATTATATTTTTTCTATTGTCGGATATTTCATATATTTTGCAATATTAAATGTTACTTCTTGATCTTTAACTCTCATTATTAATTATCTTTTTTGCACATCTATCACAGCTCTCCCTATTGCAAGAAATGGTCTCCCCAAAATATTAGGAATTTCTTTATCTTCCTCCATATCTAATAGTATAAAGTCTATAGGGGAAATAAATTTATCCACTTTCACTAATACACCCACAATAACTCCTTTTAGATAAGTTATTGATCGATTAGCTAACTGAAGAGTTACAACCTCCTAAATCAAAATGTTTAAAGATTGATAAACTCATAACATTGATACTCGCTCCTAAATCACATAAAGCTTTTCCAAAAAAATTTTCACCAATAGCACAAGGTATATTAAAACTAGCAGGATCTTTTAATTTTTTAGGAAGCTTTTTCTGAATAATAGCACTACACTCTTCATTGAGTGCAACGGTCTCATGATCTATAAAATTCCTTTTCTTGTTTAGTATATCCTTCATAAATTTCACATAACTTGGAATTTGTTCCCAAGCTTCAACAGAAGGAATGTTAATTGTTAACTTCTTAAGGATTTCTAAAAAATTTGTAAATTGTTTATCTTTGTTCTTCTTCTTCAGTCTTTGAGAAAACTGAAGTAATGGTTTTTCTGAAGGACCTTGTCTTTGTTCATTTTCATTTTGGTCTCCTTCCATTTCTTCCTTTTCTTCATCAACTTCAGTTTCTCTTTGGATCCTTCTTTCAACTTTTTTTCCACTTCGCAATTGAATAGATTTAATTTGCTCATTATTTTAATCTTTTGGATTAACTTCCACCGTACTCAGAAGAATTTCAGAAAGTTTGTTACTGAGTGCAGTAGCAATATGTTTTAATTGATTCTCAATATTTCTAATAGCAACCTCTTGATTCTGTATTTGATTTCCCATGTTTAACATTGCTTCTTTCATTGTCAACTTTTTTTCCTTAACTTGTGGGTTAGGATTAGAGTTAAATCCAAGAGGATAATAAGGTCGATAACTAGGATTTACTTGGTTGTTCAAATTTTTGGAGTAATTCACCAAAATGTTATAATTATTCCAACTAAAATTAGGGTGATTTTTCCTTCCAGGATTATAAAAGTTAGAATAGGGATTGTTATTTCGATTAGTTATAGCATTTAAAGTTTCAGTAGGTGATTGAGTATCAATGATCTATCTTAGTGAATTTTCCTCTAATACTGGAGGTATTTGAGAATATTTCACTCCTATTTGATTAATCTTTTTCAAAATAGCAGCAATTTCAGATGGTAAAATAGACATTACATCATAATCATGAATGCTAGCTACTCTCTTAGGATTTACCCTTTTAGAGGGCCATTGAAAATTGTTAGTAGCCATCTCTTCAATTAAAGAATATGCTTCATGAAAAGATTTTCACATTAATGATCCACCTGCAGCTGCAACTATAATAGATCTAAGTGATCCTACTAATCCATTATAAAATGTTTGAATTATTAACCAATCTAGGTAAAGCATGGTGTACTAAGAAGATCTTAAATCTTTCTCTAAGCTTGATATATTGATTCCTCTTCAAACTGACAAAAAAAATGTAATGTCATTTTTAAGCTTAGCAGTTTTCAAGGGTGGAAAATATTTAGCTAAGAATTTTTGTGATATATCTCCCCAACTTCTAATAGATCCAGGTGCTAACGAATTTAACCAAGCCCTGGCTTTATCTCTTAATGAAAAAGGAAAAAGTCTAAGCCTAACAGCATCATTAGGCACTCCGTCATATTTAAGAGTAGCACAAATTTTGACAAAACAAGCAAGAAGTAAGTTTGGATCTTCAGTAGGTGTTCCTCCAAACTGATTATTTTGTAGCATTTGGATAATAGCAGGTTTAAGCTCAAATGAATTAACAACAATATCAGCATTTTGAACAGTCAAGTAAAGTTCATTTGTTGTCAAATTAACATAATCTTTTAAAGGACTTTATCATTTTTCATTAATTTGATTATCTAATTTATTCGCCATTTCTTTTAAATTTTTAATTTCTTTGTTGTTTTTGAATTTTTCTAATAGTATGTTTTAATTCTAAATCGTAAGGTACTAAACTTTCAGATCCACTATTTTGCATAAACAAATAAAATAAACTAAAAAAAATATCTTAAAAATACTCTTAAATAAAAATGTATACTTATTTTTGGATTTTTGAAATTTTTTATTTTTTTCTTTTTAATTATCTCTAAATTTCCTAATTTACCAAATCTAATTAATTTATTGTTACCTTCCTCTGCAATGATGCCAAAAACTTGATCCGTCGATGTTATAGTTGTGTAAAAATTATATAGTTGACTCTGCTATGCAACGTTGCCAAAATCTTGATCCAATATTTTATGAATAAGAAATTTAAGCAATTTATGTTTGGATTCTACGCAAGTATATGTATCGTTATCAAGTAATAAAGGACTTTCTATTTAAGCTCCAAATATTAATCCCACGGAGAAGGTTTAAATTTGAAATAATAAATTTACTAAGAAATGCATAGAAAGTTAATACGAAATTACTGTCACTAATTTTGTATGTTAAGATATTATCAGAACTAAATTATTTAACTAATAACAAAACATAAATACAAAATTTAAACAGAAACTACTAATCTAATTAACTATTAAACTATATTTATGTGATGAAGATTTCTTCTGTGAAAAGCACATTTCCCACTACAATGAGATTCTGGTAAAATGAGATGAGATAAATGGATCATATATGTATTGTGCCAAACAAGATCAGTCTTAATTCTCTACCCTGATACAGTGTTATGGAAAAATATTGGCTAATCTCAGGTTTAGTCCTTAAATTTGTAGCTAAGCTAGGAGGATACTGACTCCCACTCCAGATCTCTCACTTCCCTTCACCTGAAGGCTAACTCTCGCTTTATTTTTTAAACACTATAACTGAATTGGCGATTTTAGTATGTTACCCTAAAGGTTCTCCAATTCTACACCCAAAAAAATATATTTTCCTATTTATTTGTATTTAATTCCATGAATGAAGTTCTCTTTCATGGAATCAAATGTGATCCTCACTCTGTTGTAGAACTCATACTCCATTTCCCAGATCATATGTTTCACAACATATAAACAAATTTCTCCTTCATGAAATCAAATGTGACCCTCACTCTGTTGTAGAACTCATACTCCATTTCCCGGATCATATGTTTCACAATATATTTTAATTTCAATTTGCCAGATCAAAAGGTAAATTATGTTTGCAGTTGAAAAATCATCACAATTTATGTTATATTTTAATATTGGCACATCCATATTATCTCTTCATTTCATCATATCTCAGAGTAGGGAGAATGATAAAGTAAACTACACAGACATCATGAGAAAGATACAACAAAACACAAATTCCATATATGAAAGAAAGTTCATACAATACTAATAAACAAACAACACTTATCTGAAACTCTTTCTCAAAGCAAATCCCTTATAGTTTCTTCTAGAAAATGAAGGAAGAAGAAACCTCTCACTTTTCTCCTTCTCCAACACTCTTAGAGAAGCATTCACAATTAATCTCACCACAAAACTTTAAATTATAAGAATAATGGACTCTAAATGATTGTGGAATGAAAGATGGAAGACTGGGTGATTCGTAGAATGTTGAATGGAAGGGATGAAATGGCAAGAAGAGTCTCTTTTCTGATCAATTTTGGCCCCAAATAAAGCCTATGGTCGGTTCTCCAATAGGTGCCTCCAAAAACTCTTCAAAATGCATCTAGATTCTTCAAATCTTCTAGAAATCAGAGTTGAACCAACATTGGCGCCGTCGGTGCTAGTGTTCTATAATTAATCGAAGTGTTCTCTGTCAAACCGCACCGTCGGCTTTGAACAAATTTCAACTTCTTCATTTTTGCTCCAAATTTTACCCTTTTTTCTTCCTTTTTTGCTTTAAGTCCTAAAATTCAATAATCTACAAGAAAACATAAAAATACCTTCTATTAAAGTGCAAGATCACCAAAAATGAGTATAAAATATGGGTCTAAAAATACATATATTTTTTGTGTATCATATACCCAAAAAAAAGCATAAACTTCTTGCCCATGTCCTCAATGTTGATAAATAGCAAGTCAAGCTTGAAGCTAGCTCGTCCATTGAGAGCCAAAAAGTAAATATTTTGAACCTATAAACTATGGAAACAATCTTCTGCCAAAACATAATAGTGCTGCACCATGGTAATATCATCTAAACAAAGTTAAGAAGAGTTAAAGGATAAGTGCATCTCAAAATAAAGCTTACATATCACATAACCCTGTAATCAATATGAGCAGCATGTGTAAGTGTTTGACCCCAAAGTTTGTGTCCAACAAAACCAATTTCAGGACAGTACTGAACACAAATAGCTGGACTCAAGAAATTCATCCTGTACCAGTCAAACAGGTAGTGAAACAATAGCAGTCCAGAAAAGCCAAGGGAGGAAACATAAAATCCAAAAATGTTGAAAACGTCTATAGAAAAACCCAATTATAAAGTACAAAGTTGGTGTCAAACAGTGCCAAAATAAGTTAATGTCTGCATTTCTATAAGCATCAGTTATACCTTAGAGAAGCCAAACAATATCCATCATACTTAAAAAACAAAGCCCAGCAAACTTCCAGTAACTTGCTAAATAACAGAGAAAAACCCAAGCTAGCACAGTAATCCCAAGCAAAGAAGAAAAAGTATAATTAAATTCAAATATAAGGGGCATCTAGTAATTCACTCTGAATAAGAGTGTGTAAATAAAGTGGAGGTGTATCTCCAACAAAAGCACCATGCATTTGACATTTAGCCAACCAGTCTGTAAAGGAATTACCCTCTTTAAAAATGAAAGAGTATTGGATATGAAGCTTTGGCATCTTAATATAAAGCCAGATATGTCTCAACAATGTAATAATATACCAGGCTAGCTTAATTTTAGCCATAAGCATATGAAACAAAGCCTCAGAATCAATTTCCAGAATAAGGCAATTAAAATTCAGAGAAACAGCAATCTGTAAAGCAGCAAGCACAACACAAATTTCAGTTTCAATGGATGTAGTGGCATTTCAAGGGGAGGCAAAATAGGCTAAGCATTTACCATAAACATCTCTAAACAGACCTTCCACACCAACATAACGAGAAGAGTAGCTACCATCCACATTAACTTTAATCCAGCCTTGGGGGTGCCCATTTAATCAAAATGGGTTTCCTACCCCTACCCATAGGAGGAGAGCAGCCATTCTATTTTCTAATTTCTAGAGCTTATGAAGCCACAACTAAAGTAGAAATAGAAGTAAAAGTATGGAAAGGACTTTCGTATTTATGACTATTTCTAGCCATCAAGATGAACCATAGTATAATAGCAGGAAAGTAATAGATCTTCTTAGAAGAAGGATCAAAATCCTTCCAAATCGCAATAGCAGTTTTAACACTCAAGTTAGGGGGCCAATTAATACCAAAATAGCACCCTATCTGATTCTAAACATCCTTAGCAAAGGGGCACTCAAAAAATAAATGATTGGAAAATTCAGCATTTTTTTTACAGATGTATTAAAAAGATGCAAGTTTTATCCCTTTCTGCTTGAGAATATCATCCAGAGGAAGCAAATTATGAAACTATCTCCATAGAAAAAACGAGATAGAGGGAGAGATATATTTATGCCAAGTGTAAGCATTCCATTTCCAAGTTGTAAAAGTGTGCATTTTTTAATAGAGCAATTAAGTAACAGAAGAACTACACCGAAATTTCCAAATAGGATTATCAAACATCTAAAAGTATTCATCAGGACTGAGCAATATGCAATAAAAAGTAAGTCTAAACTAAAACATTCTTGATAAAATGAAAAGAAAGGTCTAACAAGCATAACAGGTATCGACATAGGAATATGTATATTTATGTGTTCTCCAAATCTTTATATTATTGTAACACAAACACAAACACACGTGATAAATGAGGTCAATTCTTCCTCTAACTCATTGCATCTCACTAACTTACTTCCACTTTCTAAAGGAATCACTACACAAATATATCGGGTACTTATAAATGATTTTACAGATTATAATCCTAAAAATAAGATTATCCTGGTTCTCAAGCACCAACCTCAGGTGTCACCATATCCCTTTAATTAAGCACCTCTAATAGTTATAAGGATAGTGTAAATTCATCTGCATGTTACTCATCAAATAGGTTTGCTACTCATATCAAATGAAAAGAAAGTCAGAGAAAAGATGTAAGAAAATTGAAATAGAACTGTCATAGTTAAAATTCATAATGTCTCTTGTAAAACTCAAGTTCGGGTGAGACCCAAGTTGTAGTGGACTAGTTAATCCAACTACTACAAGAAAACATACAAGTCTAACCATAATAAGAAGTTAAGAAATCACCTCACTCATGACACACAAAAATCAAATCAAACCACTAACAATCCAAACATCTATCAATCATCAATCAAATTGAACAATACATACTTAAGCAAACACAGTACAACATTAACAATCATAAATCTTAAGCAAACTAAATCAAACCACACTGATAACTATGGGTTGCCTCCCATAAAGCGCTTTGTGTAACGTCATCAACCCTAAAAATGATTCCACATAGACCAAAATTCTACTTAAATAATCCTTAATCACTCACCTAATCTTTTCCAAATCGAGGGATTCTTACAAAGTCATCAAATTTAAATTTTTTTGCCAGTTGTTCCTTTTCAGATTGATTCATATCATTATTCCTCATATTTCTTTCTAGTTCAAATATTCTTCTAGTGATTTTCTCAATTTACATATTAATATCATCCTTAAATTTTATAAGAAATCGACATTTATACGATACTTCATGAGCTCCCAAATTTTGGATCAGATTCTCTCTAGCTAATTCAAATTTTGGATCAAATTATTCTAGTTTACTCTTTTTTTCATGGTTGTCTTTCAATTCTTCCCCTTGGTATTGAGTAAATGGTAGAGGTGGTCTTTTATATTTATCTTAATTGAGGAAATAGATTTTTCTAATTCTTTAGGAATTTTTTTCATTGATTTTTCAATCTCCTTATCCTTATTTCCCTGCTCAAAGTTTTTTTAAAACATATCCTCGAGTTCTCTTCTAAATATTAGTTTGATAGTTTTAAATTGCTCATCATTCATCTATCTCATGGTCACTAGGTAAAATCTCTAGGGTATAAATGTTAATTGTATTAATAATTTGCCTCAGTTGGTTTTCGATATTCCTTATTGTGGCCTCTTGATTTTCTAATTGTCTCGTCATTTAAATCACAACCTCTTCTAATATTAATTCCTTATCCTCATCTTGCGGGTTGGAGTTAAATTGAGGAGGATTATTAATTGAATTAATAATTTGCCTCAGTTGGTTTTCCATATTCCCTATTGTGGTCCCTTGAAACTCCAGCTTACTCTCCAATTAAATAACAACCTCTTTTAATAAATTCTTCTCTTCATTTTGTGGGTTGAAGTTAAAATTATGAGGAAAATAAAGTTCATCATTAAAATAGCCATGATTATTCCAACTACATGTCTGATTAAATTGATTATTTTCCCAAAATTGGTCTTCTCCTCCAAAATTATTATTCCTGTTAAAGTTCAAATGATTTTCCCAACCTTAATTGTAATAATCAGAATAAGAATTATGTATCTCATGACTAGTTTCAATTCTTTTTCCAAATGAATCTTCATCAATAATTGGGGTTCCTTGAGGATAACTTTCTGTGTAATGATCTAACTTCTTCTCAATATTTGTAGCCTGAGAAATTAAAATTATAAGCATATCTTCTTGAAAATTTGTCACTCTCTTGGGGTTTACCCTTTCAAAGCTACTAGCATTAAAATCCAAATCTAAATATTCATTATATCATTGATCTGTCATTTCTACATTAAATTCATAAAGTTGTTTCAAGTCTCTCCGATAAGTTCTCTCCAAATTTGAGTGGTAAAATTCAAGGTGTGTAGCTCCTGAACTACACATACAATCTAAAGACTTAACTAATATGATAGATATTAAAAATATTTTTGGTATTTTGGATTTTCTTTAAAATAAACACATTGTATAATAATACTATAAATTCCAAATCTAAGCCTTACAGGTTTAACTAAAATTCTCCTAAAGTTCATATTGAAGCTTCCCCGGCAATGGTGCCAAATTCTTGATGTGCGCCTAGTGTGTGTTGTTTTTTTGTTTACTTTATGTCAATTTAAATACCCGGTAATAGTGCCAAAAACTTGACCCGTCCTGAAATTATGAAGTATTTAGTTTTAAAAAATATGGCCAAAATCTTCACCCAATTAATATTAAGTGTTTATGTGCAAAATAGAAATGTTATATAAAATATATAAAATAGTTCACACACTAGGAGCTCTACGCAAGGGCATGTATCGTTCCAAGTTATATAGGGTTTTCCTTAAAAATCCCAGCATCGATCGCACAGAGAAGTGCAGTAAGAAACCCCTTAGGCTAATTCTAGTCTACTACTATAAAGTCTAAGTTTAGAAGATGAAAATTCTTATGATAAAAATATAAATCACAATATTCAAACTATAAAAATTAAAGTAAGAAAGGCAAATTAAAATGGGTTTAATGAATGCTACCGGAAATGTAACTAACAAAACAAAGTTTACTAAACTAATTTCTACACTTCAAAGTTAAATTAACAACAAATAAACAAAGTTTTGTGACGAAGAGTTTAAATTTAAGAAATCAACCTTCCTCTTTACAATGAGTACATGGATTGTGAAGAAATTAAAATCATTTGAAAATATATATAAATTATTTTGTGCCAAATTGGAGCAATCCTATTCCTTACCATCTTCCAAGTGCATAAAGAACATTGACTAATCCAGAGTTTGGTCCCTAATTACGTGGTTAGGTTGGAAGGATACTGGTTGCCACTTTAGAGCTCCCACTACTCCCTCCCCAATGGGCTAACAATCTTGTATTAGTTTCCAATCAACTAGACCAAATTAGGGATTTTAATATGTCGCCTTAAAATCTCCAATTGATCATCCAACAAAGTATATTTCTCTATTTATTTGCACCCAACTCCATGGATGAATTACTCTCCCATGAAATCAAATGTGATTCTCCCCATGTTGTAAAATTCATAACCCTTTCAGAACATATATTTCTCAACACATTTTAATAATTCAATTGGCCAAATTAAAAAGTAAATGAAGATTAAATTTCAAATCATCACAAAATATTTACATTTAAAATCGTATGAAATAAAATCAATTATTAACAAAATCATATCTCAAAGTAGAGAGAAGGATAAAGAAGACTACTCAGAATTCATGAAATCTCTCACCTTCCCTTTTCTCTTACAGTCCTTGAAGAAAATCTCCATGCCCTTCCACTCACTCTCACGCCACACATAAACACACACACACACACACCACCAACTCACGCCCCCAAAAACTCCTCTTCAAGCCTTAGACTTCCCTCTCTTTTAAAAATAACTACCTCCCTCCAAAAAGAATTCAAAATTCTCTCCAAATTTCTATCCAAAAGTCAACTCTTTTAAATTAAAAAGACATGTCAATTGTTTCAAGAGACATATCCCTTCATAAAATAACCTTTCAAAGTGTCTATATGCATTAAATCACTCCGAAGGGTGTTTAGAACCAGTGCCCCTTTGAAAATTCGCCCAAAATTCATCTTGAACCGCCTTAATCCGCAAAAATTCATCTCTAGTTCATCAGACGCTAGTTCTCTAGATTTTGGCACATCATGCGCCACCCTGCAGCAGCTCCACTATTTTGCTCTGTTTGGCTCCATTTTGCCCCGTTTCAGTTGTGTTTGGCTCCTAAAAGATATACCTAAATAATAAGCATAAAAACAACATTTCTTTAAAATTTAATTTCATTCAAAAATATGTGAGAAATGTAAAGTATATAAAACATAGAAAGACATATCAAAATAAACCAAGTCAGAATTTTCTTTCTTACTCATTTTTACTCCAAAAGACATCATTTTTGCTTCATTTTCTCTAAAAGTTCATTTCTTGTACCTGTACCAAGAATATGCAAAATACCTTACTTTAAAATGTAATAACATTAAAATTCATTAAAATTGAGCATAATATATATATATATATATATATATAAGTAGATAATTTTTAGGTGTATCAGTTATCATCCCCATAATAGTGGTTTGGCAGAAGTATCTAATCATGAAATCAAAAGAATTTTAGAAAAAAGAGTGAATCTTAATAAAATGGATTGGTCTGCTAGATTAGATACTACATTATGGGCATACACGATAGCTTATAAGACACCTATAGGAATCTATCCGTATAGATTAATTTTTGGGAAGACTTGTCACTTATCAGTAAAATTGGAGCATAAAACTTATTGGGCTATTAAGGAATCAATTTCAATTTGAAAGATGCTGGTGAGAAATGATTATTGCAATTGAATGAGCTTGAAGAAATTAGGATTGAATCTTACGATAATGCTAGGATTTATAAGGAAAGAATAAAAAATGGCATGATCGAAAGATAATAAAAAAAAGAATTTGAGCCTGGAAAGGAAGTTTTTTATATAATACACGATTGAAATTATTTCCTGGAAAACTGAAGTCTAGGTGGAAAGGGCTATTCAAAGTTGTAAAAGTCCATCCCTATGGAGCTATTAATATTGAAGATTCTAAGACTGGAAGGATATTTAAAGTGAATGGGCATAGGTTGAAACCGTATTTTGATGGAAAAATACCAATTTTTAAAGAGACTGTAATGTTGGGTCACCCAGAAAAAAGACTGAGAATGTCGGGCTGAAGACATTAAACCAAGCGCTTTGTGGGAGGCAACCCATATTTATCATTGTTTATTTTGCTTTTATGTTTTTTTTTTGGAATATTTAACATATATTTATATTTGTACTATTATAGATTCTGTTTATTTAAGAAATTTTACATTAAGAAAAAAATTAGAAACATTTTTATTTACTTAATTTTATGGAAGAATTGAGAATTTATTGGATCGAAATTGAAACGAGGAATTTTTTGGAACTGGCGCCAGATTGGCGCTTGAAGTGCCACATTCCAAAGAGCTGACACCTGAAGTGGCGCAGCGATGAAAATGACTCAAAATGTTAAAAAGGCAGTTTTTAGTGGTTTTTGACGTGTTCTTCTCCTTATAACTTTCCAAAACTGATACCAAAGTCTATTTTAGGGGGCAGGACAAGGGAAGAGTTACTAGTTTTCAATTCCTATGGATTCCCACTCTAAATTCTGCGAGATTTTGAATTTTCAACCAGAGAAAGTTTGTCAGATTCGATGCGCAGAAGTTACATGATCGAGTTCTTGTGAATAAGAGGCTAATCAAGGAAAGGGGATTTGTGAATCGAGGATTCAACACACCGAATACTTGAGTAGAAGAGATTATTGCGCAAAGACGCTGGGAAGTTCTTTGCTACATTATTGCCGCCGTAGTTGTCCCTGTGGTGAAAGAGTTTTATGCAAATATACATGGAATCAACCAAGGAATTGTCTATGTAAGAGGTAGGTTTGTGCAATTCAGCCCTTCAAGAATAAATGAGATGTTTATGATCGAAAGTGTTCCTATTTGCCATTATGCAAATTTTACCCCTACAAGAGATAATATGAATGAACTTTATCGATACCTTGCAGATGAAGATGCAAATTGGGAGGCCAGAGATGATGGAAATGTAAAATTTTCTTCTTTATTGTTAATTCCTTCATCTAAGGTGTGGCATTTCATTATTACATCAAAATTACTTCCCACTACAAAAATCATTAAGGTAACTAAGGAGAGTGTTATTCTCAATTACTATATTCAAATTGAAGAACTTATTGATATTTGTGCAATAATTCTGAAATCAATTTTGGGTTTGATTGTCAATGGATCTGCAACTGGGTTAGGACATTCATCCACAATTTTCCTACTATGCAGTCAATCAAAAGTACCTTATGAGAGTTGGGAGAAAGTGCATCTTCCTTGGAAGATGATGGACCCAGAAGTCTATTACAATTGTATTGGAATGGGAGATAAGAATGATATGAATGTTTTGATGGATCAAGCATCCCAGAATTCATAATTTATTCAACCTTATTTCAGTTCAAATGTACTTTTGAAAAAGATCAGGAAGATAAAAAAGGATGTACAAAACCTTATGAATGCAATTGGGAATGTTTCTAAAATGTTGGATCATCTAGATTGGAGGCTGAAGGAATATTTTTAACATAATGGACTTATTAAAGATGTTTTGGTACATATGTTCAAGAAACATGCTTGGATTGAGAAAGATTCAACAGATAAATTTACTTATCAACCCTGTTACAAATTATACGTACACTACCAATCCATGGGAGATATCCAGGAGGACGAGAGCAAAGAAGTTGTTTGAACTTACTTTATGTGTGAAACGTTTTATCTAGTACTGCTTGTTTTAGTTATTTTGTTGTGTTGGATTGCATTTACTTTTATTGATGAACTCTATTTATTTTTTTGTTTTAAAATTTAGTGTTAGGATACTTGGTTTACATTGAACATTGAATTAGATGTTTGCTGGCTTGAAAAATTATTAGTTTGTAATAGTGCAGATTATATATATATATATATATATATATATATNTAGTGTTTAATTATGAGTATAAATGTTTGTTTGACTTAATTAGAGGTTCACGTAAAGCGGTACGTAGCAGATTTCCTCAGAAAGTGAAATCTAGAAAAATTAAGGCTTTCATGCCTAATGCGCAAGTTGATAGAGAGTTGGCGCTGGATGCACCAGAATTAGGGCCTAAAGCACCAAACTTCTGAAATGCTAAATTGCCTAAAAACCACAAAATCACCCAGTAAAACTCCTTTTTTATTGCTTGGGTCATCTCATACCTCTAAACTGTGACTTAGGGTTCACATTGTGCGCGCTAAAGAAGATTTTGAAGGCCACTTAGATTTCATCTTCTCTTAGTAAGAGCTTCACTTTAGCCTAGAAATTTTTTAATTTTCACCATGGTTTTTTCCTACATTATGGAAGATCCAAAAATTGGGAGTTTTTATGGAAAAGCTTGAAGAAAACCAACGGTAAAACCTTTCTTTTCTTACCAAATAATTTTATTTAAGGAAGTTAGATTTGTGATTTTGTGATTTATTTAGATTTTATTTGGATTTTCAAAGAAATTTTGATGACTCCACGAGTAAAGAGAGGGAAGTCAACATGAAATTTTGACTCGAGGAAATTTGTTAATTTTAAAGCCCAACATTGTTATAAAACTCAAATGGAATCAAGAAAGCTGATGCAAGAACAGGCATTTGCTAATCCATGTGAAGAGATCGAGAGGTTGATTGTCGCTAGAATTTAAGAGAGGTTTCGCTACTTCACTGTAGTAGAAATTTTTCCTATGATTTGTGAGTTTTATGACAACTTACGACTCACCACTGACAATTACATCCTGGTGAGAGGTAAGCAAGTTGATTTTTCTATTGAAAGGATCAATGGATTTTATGGATTAAGAAATGCATTTCATTTTGAATATGATGCATTCATGATGACTGATTCATCACTGAATGAATTGATTGCCTTTCTGACTGATGAAAGAGGATAATGGAAGATTAAAAATAATAAGAAAGTTAACTTCTCTGCTTCCATGATAACTATTCATTAAAATTTATGACACAACTTCATCTCTGCTAAATTACTGCCAACAAATCATCTGAGCGAAGTAATAAAAGATAGAGTTGTGTTAAACTTCTACATTCGGGTGCTCTTATAGTTCATTATGCTCGGAATATAGCTAATGGTGCTACAGCTAGTGGTTTGGGTTACCCTGCCCAGATTTTCACTTTATGTGAGCAATCAGGAGTAGAGTCCCATAGAAATGATAAAAAGTTGTAGCTGCAAAATCCTATTGGGAAGCATACGATTCAAAGAGTTGAATCATTTGTTGAGTCCAGGAGTGGAGGTAGTGATAGACCCTCTACATCAGCTGCAGGGGCATCTACTTCTCACTCAGCTTCACTTGAAAATATTATGGAGTAGCTCATATTCAACAAATGAATATTATGAATATGCAGAATAGGATTGGAGGAATTGAAGTAACGAATGCTTACCATGATGAATATAAGCAGAGGAGAGTTCAACATGATATAGTTTATCAGGAGGCTGTGGTTAGATATCTTAGTGGTGAGTATAATCTAGAATTTCTAACTTGCCCCAGCTTCACTCCTTATTGTCACCTCCCAAAAGAGCTCTTAGGGGTGGTGGGCAGTCCATGACTTAAATACTGTTTTTTGGTCCTACACCTAGCTGATGTGGGACTTTTTGTCTGTAACATTCTCCTCCACCCAATCACGTGACGCCCTCATCACGGATCAGCTCCACTAAGGGTCCCACTAGACCATGGAGAGTTCACACACCTGACAGAAATTAATCTGCTCTGATACCACTTGTCACCTTCCAAAAGAGCTCTTAGGGGTTGTGGGCAGCCCAAGACTTAAATACTATTTTTCATCCCTACACCTAGCCGATGTGGGACTTTTTTTCCGTGACATTATGCTCCAAATCATGATGATGAAGACAGAGAAGAAGAAGAAGATGATGATGATGATGAGGAAGGCGATGAAGATTGAATCTTAGAAGTTTAGTTTGCTTGTTATTTTTATTGGTTGTTATTTGTTGTCATTTTAAAGTTGTTGTAGTAAGAACTTCCATTTAATGATGTGTTGTGGACCTAATTGGAAATAGTAATTATAGATTTTTACTTTTTCTATATTTTTAATATTTTTAGTTTTTGTTTATATTTTTAATTTTTAGCAAATCCTTTAAAATATATTATGTTTCATTTAATGCTTTAAAGCCTGTATGCATTTTTAAAGTTAGTACCTGCAGTATGCCAGAGTCCAGTTTCATACTAAAAAATCCTCTACGGGTTAGTTTTTATCTTTATGCATTTACTGTTTTCTTTCACCTTCTAAATTTTGTACTAACACATTTTAAATAACTTAAAAATCTAAGTTTGGGGCAAATAAAATTTTCTTTTAAAAAGAAGTAAACTAAATTTTATTTGTCCTCAATTAAATATATTTTTAAAATTAATTTAACATGATCTGAGATATTAAGATTGAACTTTAAATGACTATACTTATGTTTGTAAATATTTTAATAAATTTAGGTAAAAGTTTTTAATAATGAAGGTCAATTTTTAAGTTAAAGATGTTTGGTATGGTAAGGTAAGATTGTATTTTTCTATTTAAAGTAAAGGAAATTGTATTTTTGAAGTATTAAGAATTTTAGAGTTTCAAAATTTTTTTAAAAAATAATAAACTAATATAAATTTATAAAGTGAAGGAAAGTAAAAAGTTTTGACTTTAAGAAAAGGATAGTGAAGTTTAAAATTATTAAAGGCTATCCAAGTATAGTAATCATCATTGAGAAAGAAAGAAAAGAAAGGATTGAAAGGATCCTGAATAAAATAAAAAAAAAATAAAAGAAAAAGGAGAAAAAAAGAGAAAAAAAAAAGAAAAGAAAAATGAGTGAGGAGAAGCTTGAGGAGATGTCTAATCAAAAATTGGCTTCACTTGAATCAACATAAGGAAAAGACTTCATTACATTTTCTAAACTTATAATAGAATATTAGTAGCATTACTAGTAAAGTTTTCATGAAGTTCTTTTTCATATGAATGTTCTAAATATCCTTCATATGACAAATTACAATTCTTCTTGAAAAGAATAAAGATTCAAAAATCTTAAATTTGATTACTAAGTACTCTTAAACTTAGAGTTTGAATCTAAGTTATTAAAGATTTTTCTTAAATTTTATTTATTTTTTATTTAAACTAAAGTATAAAAGTTGTAAGTTAATCTCTATCTTATGTCATATGCGATTATGTAGTAAAAGTGTCGCTTGAGGACAAGCAACATTTAAGTTTGGGTGATTTTGATACACCAAAATAATATGTTGTTTTAAGTATACATTTGATGCTTATATTTTGTAATATTGCACTTTAAATAAGGTTAATTTCATGTTTTTGTTGTAGGTATATCAATTTCAGGCATTTGGAACAAAATTAGCAAAAAAGATGAAATTTGGAGCCAAAACACTGAATTTTGGGATTCTGGCGCCTGAAGCACTAGAATTGGCACCTGAAGCACCATTTGGTAGAGAGCTGGTGCCATAAGTGACATATTTGGCTCCTGAAGTGCCCAAACCCAGAAGAATGGGGTCTTAAGCAAGTTGGCGCCTGAAGCACCAAAGATGACTTTTTGCTAATTAAAGCAATTCAAGACAAATTTTGCAAGAATTTTGAAATGGACACTTGTTTTAAATGCCTCATGGAGTGATTCAATGCAACTAAATACTTTGGAAGGTTCTTTTATGAAGGTATATGTCTCTTGGATCAATATACATGTCTTTTGAATTCGAAAGGGTTGGCTTTTGGATAGAATTTTGGAGAGAGTTTTGAATTCTTTTTGGAGAGAGGCAACCTCTAATAAAAGAGAGGGAAGTTTAGGGCTTGAGGAAGTTCATGAAAGAGGGGCTGAGGAGAGAGAGTGGCGTGAGAGAGAGAGAGAGAAAGTCAAGGGCTTAGAGATTTTCTTCAAGGATTGTAATAGGAGAGGGAATGTAAGAGATTTCTTTTTCATTACATTTGTAAGAGAGAATTGAGGGTGCTTGAAAAGAGGGAATGTGCTTGAAGAGGATTTCTAGATATTTTCTTAGGAAGGATTGTGAGATAAGTTTTGTTCTTTTATTTCTTTATTTTGAAAACTTGAGTTTATATATGAAATTCATGTTTTGTCGTATCCTTCTCATGAATTCTAAGTAGTCATCTTTATCCTTCTCCCTACTTTAAGATATGGTTTTGTGAAGAATTGATTTTTTATATGATTTTAAATGTCAATAATTTGTGATGATTTGAACTTCAATCTTCATTTACTTTTTGATCCGACCAATTGAAATGTTAAAATGTGCTGAGAAATATATGTTCCAAAAGGACTATGATTTCTATAACATGGGGAGAATCACATTTGATTCCATGGGAGAGGATGTCATTAATGGGATTGAGTGCAAATAAATAATGAAATATACTTTGTTGGATGCAAAATTGGAGATTTTAAGGTGTCAGATTAAAATCTCCAAATTGGGCCAGTTGATTGGAAACTAATATGAGATTTTTAGCCCTTAGGTGAGGGAGTAGTGGGAGCTCTGGAGTGGCAGTCGGTTTCCTCCCTGCCTAACCACAAAATTAGGGAACAAACTCTAGATTAGTCAATATTCTTTATGCACTTGGAAGAGGGTAAAGAACAGGATTGCTTCTATTTGACACAAATATATATATATATATATATCAAATGATTTCAATTTCTTCACAATCCATATACTCATTGTAAAGGGGAAGGATGATCTCTTAAATTTGAACTCTGCATCACAAAAATTTTATTTAGTTTATGATAATTTTACGTTTGAGAGTTTACCAATTATTTTAATTAACTTAGTCTTTTAACTGCATTTTTTTAGCATTCAGTCATTTACTTTAGATTTAAATTTCTTACTTCACTTTTGTACTTTAAATTTGTAGTTTACATTATAATCTTAAGAACTTATAAGAATTTCCAACTTCCCTGTGGGATCGATATCTAGGACTCCATTAGAGCTCTTTATTCTTGAACGATACGTATACTTGTGTTATTTTTAGGGGATTTGACAGTTCAAAGATTTTTAAAAGATAAAACTATTTTCACTAAATTTATTTTTGTTGGGATTAAATTGCATTTCTTACTATTGTATCTTCCATGTGTATTTTGTAACATTGAAAAATATTTACAAAATTAGCACACTAAATCCACCTGCATCAGTGATTTCTTAACTTCTTATTATGGCTAGACTTGTATATGTTCTCTTGTAGAAGCTGGATTGAGGAGTTAACTACGACTTGAGTTTTAACTGGAATTGAGTTTTACATGAGGCATCTTGTGTTTAGATAGTGATAGTTCCATCTGAATTCTGTTATTTCCTTTCTTTGACCTTGTTTTCATTTGGTAGGAGTCATGACCAACATAATGAGTAACATGTGAATGATCTTGCACTATCTTTATAATTGTTTGAGTTGCATACTAATTGGGATAAGGTGATGCCTAAGGTTAGTGTTCGCGACCCAACTTAACAGGGGCAAGCTTGTCAATGTGGATAACCATATAAAATTCATGAAAGGCACTTAAAATATTTGTGTAGTGATTATGTTAGTAAGTTGAAGTAAGATAGTGAGATGCGATGAGTTAAGGAATGAATTAACCTCTTTTATCATGTGTGCTTATGTTTTGTGTTACAACAATATAAAGAACTTAAAGAAAATTTTTATATTTCTATGTTAATACCTATTATGATAGTTAAACTTTTCTTTAGTCAATTTCATTCTCACATGTTTAGTTTAGATTTGCTTTCTGCTACAGATTTTCTATCCTGATTAATAGTTATAGATGTTCCTGATAGATATTTGTGATAGATATAATTTATAAACTGTTTTTTTCTTACTTATATTTTATGTACTTAATCTTATACATGTATAGAATCAAGTTTGGCGGAAAGAAAAATCATTTTAAAACTTAACTTTATTTGCCCTCAGTAGCTTGTATAAGACATATAATATTAAAACTTAACTTTAATTCAATATCACTTCTTAAAATGACAAATAGTATGTGGTGTTGTCATTAGGATACAAAATTTTTTATTTTTAGAAATGATAAAGAGGAACTTAATAGAAAATTTAGTAAAAAGGATGACACTAAAGTTAAGATATTNGGATGCTCTCTTAAATTTGAACTCTGCACCACAAAAAGTTTATTTAGTTTTTGATAATTTTACTTTTGAAAGTTTAGCAATTAATTTAATTAACTTAGTCTTTTAACTGCATTTTATTTAGCATTCACTCATTTACTTTAGATTCAAATTTATTACTTCACTTTTGTAGTTTAAAATTGTAGTTTACATTATAATATTAAGAACTTATAAGAATTTCCAACTTCCCTGTGGGATCGATATCTAGGACTTCATTAGAGCTCTTTATTCTTGAGCGATGCGTATACTTGCGTTATTTTTAGGGGATTTGGCAGTTTAAAGATTTTTAAAAGACAAAACTGATTAAATTACATTTTTTACTATTTTATCTGCCGTGTGTCTTTTTTAATATTGAAAAATATTTATAAAATTAACACACTAAATCCATCTGCATCAGTGATTTCTTAACTTTTTATTATGGCTAGACTTGTGAATGTTCTCTTGTAGAAGTTAGATTGACGAGTCAACTACGACTTGGGTCTTAACTGAAATTGAGTTTTACATGAGACATCTTGTGTTTAGATAGTGATAGTTCCATCTGAATTCTGTTATTTCCTTTCTTTGACCTTGTTTTCATTTGGTAGGAGTCATGAACCAACATAATGAGTAACATGTGAATGACCTTGCACTATCTTTATAATAGTTAGAATTGCATACTAATTAGGATAAGGTGATGCCTGAGGTTAGTGTTCACGACCCAACTTAACAATGGCAACCTTGTCCATGTGGATAACCATATAAAATTCATGAAAGGAACTTAATATATTTGTATAGTGATTATGTTAGTAATTTGAAGTAAGATAGTGAGATGCAATGAGTTAAAGGATGAATTAACCTCTTTTATCATGTGTGATTATGTTTTGTGTTACAAAAATATAAAGAACTTAAAGAAAATTCTTATATTTCTATGTTGATACCTATTATGATAGTTAGACTTTTGTTTAGTCAATTTCATTCTCGCATGTTTAGTTTAGATTTGTTTTCTGCTGCATGTTTTCTATCTTGATGAATAGATATAGATGTTCCTGATAGATATTTGTGGTAGATATAATCTCTAAACTGTTTTTTTCCTACTTATATTTTATGTACTTAATGTTATTCATGTATAAAATCAAGTTTGGCGGAAAGAAATTCATTTTAAAACTTAACTTTATTTGTCCTCAGTAGCTTTTATTTAATTCAATATCACTTCTAAAGATGACATATAATATGTGGTGTTATCTTTAGGATACTAAATTTTATATTTTTAGAAATGATAAAGAGGAACTTAATAGAAAATTTAGTAAAAAGGATGACACTAAAGTTAAGATATTTAGTAGAAAATATTAGGGAAATGTTTTTACTATTTATAGTAGGAAAAATTGAATTTTTGAAGAATTAAAGATTTTTAGAATAATACTTTTTAAAGAATTTAGATTCTATGAAAATTCTTTTTCAAAAACTAATACTAGATTTAAGTTAAGGAAAGAAAATAAGTTTTTTACTTTAGAAAAGTGATAGTGAAATTCAAAATCATTGAAGGCTTATCCAAATATAATAATCCTCACCTAAAAAAAGTAAGGATTAAAAAGATCTTGAAAGAAAAAGAAAAAGAAAAAGAAAAAGAAAAAGAAAAAGAAAAGAAAAAAAAAGGAAAAGAAAAGAAAAGAAGAGAAAATTATGAAAAAGGGAGACAAAGCTTGAGGAATATGACCTAACTAAAAATTGATTTCACTTGAATCTTTCTAAGGNAATAAGTTCTTCATTTGAATCAAAATGATTGAAGGCCTATCCAAATATAGATTATGAAAAGTGATAGTTTCACAATGATTGAAGGCCTATCCAAATATAATAATCCTCACCCAAAAAAAGTAAGGATTAAAAAGATCTTGAAAGAAAAAGAAAAAGAAAAAAAAAGAAAAAGAAAAGGAAAAGAGAAGAGAAGAAAAGTATGAAAAAGGGAGACAAAGCTTGAGGAATATGACCTAACTAAAAATTGATTTCACTTGAATCTTTCTAAGGAAGAAAACTTAAGATCAATTATATGCTTAATATCAGAAAGTATTAGTAAATATTTTTTTCAATATAGAATTAATAAATTTTGAAATTAATATTTTTCTAAAAATCCCAAGTTTGGAAAATTTTCAATTAAGTCTGAATTAAATAGAAAATTAGTATTCCTAAATTTATTACTAAATGTTTTGATACCTTAGATATCATCTACTTTACTAGAAACTCTTCTAGGTTGGACTATAACATTTCTAAAACAAAATTTTAGGTCATCTAAAAGAAAACCACAACTACAAGTTAACAAATTTAGTTTTTAAAGTTATAGTGTTACTTGAGGACAAGTAACGTTTAAGTTTAGGGAAATTGATCCAACTGAAAATTACCTATTTTTAGTATACATCTAATATTCATTTTATGCACATTTTTTATGATATTGCACTTTAAAGGAGGGTATTTTGCATTTTTTTGATCCAAGCACAAGAAAATTTTTTTTGGAGAAAATGGAGCAAAAATAATGCACTTTGGATTCAAAAAAGAGCAAGAAAGAAAATTTTGACCTGACACATTTTGAGATGTCTTTCTATGCTTAATCTTCCTTAAATTTATCATATGTTTTGGAATGAAATTACACTTCAAAGAAAGGTTATTTTATGCTTATTTTGTTGGTATAACAATTGGGAGCGAAATGGAGCTGAAACATGGAAAAATGGAGTTGAAACAGAGCAAAACAAGACAAAACGGTAGAGCTGTATGCAGAGTGGCAACTAGGCACCCAAAACTGGTGCCTAGGCGCCTGTGAAGATGGATAAACGGCGCATAGGCGCCAGAGACCATCCAAGGGTGGTTTTAGACGATTTTTGGTGGTTCTGTGATGTTCTAGAAGGTTATGGATGGCTTGCATGCTCCATTGAGTGGTTAAATGAATCTAAAAACTTGAAAATGCTCTTGGATGAAGGAATGTGCCTCTTGGAGTGAATGGGTGTGTCCTTTGGTTGAAGAGATGTTTCTCTTGGAGAAAGGAGGGGTTTTTGTGTTNCTATGCTTAATATCAGAAAGTATTAGTAAATTTTTTTTTCAATATAGAATTAATAAATTCTGAAATTAATATTTTTCTAAAAATCCCAAGTTTGGAAAAATTTCAACTAAGTCTGGATTAAATAGAAAATTAGTATTCCTAAATTTAGTACTAAATGTTTCTACTTTACTAGAAATTCTTCTAAGTTGGACTATAACATTTCTAAAACAAAATTTTCGGTTATCTATAAGAAAACCACAACCACAAGTTAAAAAATTTAGTTTTTAAAGTTATAGTGTTACTTGAGGACAAGTAACGTTTAAGTTTGGGGAAATTAATCCAACTGAAAATTACCTATTTTTAGTATACATCTAATGTTCATTTTATGCACATTTTTTATGATATTGCACTTTAAAGGAAGGTATTTTACAATTTTTTTGTCCAAGTACAAGAAAATTTTTTTGGAGAAAATGGAGCAAAAAAAATGCACTTTGGGTTCAAAAAAGAGCAAGAAAGAAGATTTTAACCTGACACATTTTGATATGTCTTTTTATGCTTAATCTTCCTTAAATTTATCACATATTTTGGAATGAAATTACACTTCAAATAAAGTTTATTTTATGCTTATTTTGTAGGTATAACAATTGGGAGCGAAATGGAGCTGAAACATGGCGAAATGGAGTTGAAACAGAGCAAAACGAGACAAAACGGTAGAGCTATCTGCAGGGTGGCGCCTAGGCACCCAAAACTGGAGCATAGGCGCTTGTGACGATGGACAAACAACGCCTAGGTGCCGGAGACCATCCAAGGTTGGTTTTAGACAATTTTTGGTGGTTTTGTGATGTTCTATAAGGTTATGGATGGCTTGCATGCTCCATTCAGTGGTTAAATGAATCTAAACACTTGAAAATTCTCTTAGATGAAGGAATGTGTCTCTTGGAGTGAATGGGTGTGTCCTTTGGTTGAAGAGATGTTTCTCTTGGAGAAAGGAGGGGTTTTTGTGTTATTTTAAATAAGGGGACTGACGCCTCTCATGAGAAGTAATTAGAAGAGTATTAGAAGAAGTTTTAGAAGGATTTTAGAGATAGTTGGTGTGATTTGATGGAGATATAGATTTTTATCATGTCCGGAGAGATTGGTGAGGGATTTTGAGAGAAATGTGTAAGGGAATTGTTTGATCAGAGCATGGATCAACAAGAGACTTTATTGGAGAGATTTTCATCTCTCTTTCAGGGGAAAAAAAACTAAGTATTGTGTTCTTCATTATCTTGTAATTATTGTAAATACTTTATAGTGGATTTTTTTTTGTTTAATGAAATTTTCTGTTTTGTTTTCTCCATACTTTGTTTGTAGTTTTTCTTTACTCTTTTCTTTTGATTTGAAGTAATGGCATGTGTAATAAAATTCATTTTCTTAAAGAACGATTTCAATCTCTTGTGATGAGTAAAATCTCCTTTACTTCATTGGCATAACTTAAGTGGTAATAGATTATGTTAAAATTTGTTGTAATTGAAACTAAGACTCGAGAGAGCGGTGATCTTATAACTTGAGTGCACTCACATTGTCTGGTAAGCTATGATGAAGTAGTTTGGGTGGCAATGCAACTTTTAAGGAAATATAATTTAAAGATCTGTTTCTATTAAGAGTTTTTAGGTGACAGATAGTTGTTCAAAACTAATAGAATACTAAGGGTATCTATACACTTAGATGATTGGTAGATAAACATATGTTCCTTGTTGGCATTCGATTCTATAAAATCCTTTTACTGCTTATGTCGTTATTTTCATTTACTTTTCCTTTGCTATGATTTAGATAAATGTTTTGGAATGCATGTTAGAATTATTTTTATCATTAATTTGACGGTATTCACTTGAACTTTATTTACATTACAATTTTAGCCTATTGTAATCTTAAAATCCATTATATTTGCATTAAGACTCGAGAGAGCGGTATAATTCTCAATTGAGTAGAGCCACATTTCACTTTCAAAAGATCAGTGGCGATCATCCGAGGGGGAGCAAAAATAGATAGAGAGATAAGATTTGATGGACGTAAAATTGATGTTTATAGAGTGACAGATTGGATCCTCTTATCAATTTGGTCTAGAGATTGGAACTAAGGGTCACTGATATGTCCTATAGAGAGGGCACAGTGGGTAATTTAGGAGTGAGAGACTAGAGCATAACCAACACTACTATACATGCCGACACCAACTTTAGATTTGCAAATGTTCTTTATGCTTGAAAAATGTAAAGAATCAGTTTGCTCTTATTTGTCACTACTACATTAAATTCTATGCATTTCTTTCCTTCACATTTTCTATGTTGTCACATTTGAGAATGATAGTTTTTACATCTCATAATTCATCAAACTAATTTATCCAGATAAGTTAACTTTAGAATTAATATTTACATTTAGAAATAGTTGTTATCCTTACATTTAATATTTGCATTTAGGAGCGGTTTCTAAATAAAATATCATCTTAATCGACCTTCCAAAACTAAGACTTTATAGTAGTAGACTACAACTTATTCTAAGGGATTTTTTACCTCACTTCTCTGTGGGATCGATACTGGGTTTTAAAGAAAACCATATATTACTTAAAACGATATATATACTTGCATAGTATCCCTAGTGTGTAAATTATTTTTTAAATTTTATAACATATCGATTTTGCACACTAGCCGCTAAATATAAATTGGGTCAAGTTTTTTGCCATCGTTTGGAAGCTAAATTACTGCGTAATTGCGGGTTGGGTCACATATCACATAAGAAATATCAGATATGAGCTTTAATTCTTAGCTATCTAGAATAATATGACATAAGAAAAGCAAAGTCTAAAGCTTATAAGAAAATTTAACTAGTTAATTATTTCTAGTAATAGTATAAATATAGTTTTTTGCGACTTGCCAGTGGAAAGAGTGAAGCTTTATAAAGGCAACATGTTATTGGCAAGGTAGTTGCAAAGTTCGAAAAAATTAGGGGCTGCAATCTTCATATGGCTCAACAATGTTAGCAAGATCAAAAGGTGTTGAATTTTCATGTAGTCTAGGGTATTGGGAGTGATGAAGGTTAAAAAAGCTAACAAATACAGCCTTCATATGGACTCAATATTTGTGGCAATAGGGGTAACAAAGGAGAAAGGTTGTGGGCTTGACATAGGCAAAAGATTTGAAGGAGAGATTCAATGATTTACACTAGCTATACTATTAAAATATATGATTGTTTAAATAGTTTTATAAATTTATTGATTATATTTGAATTCCATTTAATTGTCCTCAGAGAAAACGGTTATCGAACAATAAAGTTATTAGCTATATTACATAGAATGGGAGACATTTAATTATAAATTTATGGATTATATTTGAATTCCATTTAATTGTCCTCAGAGAAAACGGTTATCGAAACAAAAAAGTTATTAGCCAAGAATAGGAGACATTTAATGTAAGCACGTTCTCAAAAGTCGTAAAGTAGAATTTTGTAACTTCATCAACAACAATGACCTTTAGTATCATTCATCTGCTCTACCCCGTACGGGGAGATACGATGCAGTAAGTAAATAAATGCATAGCTAACGTTTACCTATAAATACTTTCCATAACTTTGATGAGCCATGCGTGTGTGTGTGTGTGCAACCACCTGTTATTTCCCTAGCAGCGGCCGTTCGGAGAATTTTGCTCTATACACTTATTTTTATTCGCTCGAAATCTGGCAAGCAATATATATGTTATTTACTTCTATACATATAAAGAGAGATTGATCATTTCATATCACGCCGAGTTTGTTACTGATCTTCCCGGCTCTCGGCCGAAACCTCTTTTGATTTGTCTTCGTTGGTGTCGTTCTTCTACCCCCTTCCTCCACGCAAAAAATTTCTCCAAAGTCTAATATTTCTTTGTCCTACCTTCCCTGCCTTCAAAATACGGGTCACGAGTACCAAAGAGGGGGAATTGAGAAGGAGACGAAGAATTCTATAAATACTCGGTGCTGAAGAAGGCAGGGGAAGTTGAAAAACGGGTCACATCTTTCCCCTTTGGAATTGTTATTCCATATATGACCATCTTATTCTGAAGCTTTGCCTTCCGCCGGAACTTACGCGGTTTTTCAAGGGGAGATCGCCTTTGCTCAGCACAGGTGCGTGTCCTGACCTTCTGCCCTTGACTTTTTGGAGTTTTATAATTGTGCTGATTCCAATCGTACGTACTGCGCGATATTTCCATACCCTCTTTCCTTTTTCATTATAGATCTTTGTTTGGGAATTTGAAGTTACATGTTTTTTTCTCCTTTTGTCCGTGCGATTGGTTTTTTTGTTTTCCTATTACTGCGTGGTTTCTCTTTAAGTGAATTGGAAAAATAGTTTTTCGCGGTGGGAGGGCGTGTACAGCATGATAAAAATAGTTTTGTGATTGAAATCTATTAGTTGGATTTTTGGGCAATACGACAGTTTAAAGATTTCGATGTGGAAGACTGTCTTGGAGGGAATTGCTGCCCTTTGGGGAGTTATACTAAATTTTTTTTTGTAACATAGGTTTTTGTGATTTGAACAGCAAAAAACTATATAGGTTATTTGGTCATCGATGGGACAGTGAAGACAATTCTTCATTTCAAGTAAATAATGAAACTGATCTATAGAATTAACTTAGATTAATTGTTTTGAAGTGCAAAGAAAATGATCTTTTTTTTTTTCCTGTAAGGGGCGAGACTGAACTCTTTTAGTTTGAGCGGATATCAGTGATTATTTAAGGGGCTATTTAGTTGCACTTTTTAAGAATCATGATTTTTTGTAAATAAATTTTATATTAGATTTACTATATTTTAATTTCTTTACATTGTTTGATGGATTATATAATAAAGTCATGAATTTTATTTTCTTGTGTTTGATTGAATGTAAAGGAAAGTCAATTCTAGGGCATGTACATACTAATAATTGGGATTATGTGGACTATGACTGTTATGGGGCAAGGTTGCAACGAGGTTGGTGGCATGGCTGCTGTGAGTGGATATCAATGATTATTTAAGGGGCTATTTGGTTTCCAGTATTTAGGATCATGATGTATTAAATATATATTTTAAGTTATATATACTATAGTTTAATTTCTTTAACTTTGTTTGATTAATTTTAAATGAATGTGAAGAATTTTAATTTTTTTGTTTCACGTGGATACAAATGAAAGTTAAATCTTGAGCATAAATAGATCAATGGGAATGATGTGGCTAGGGATTGTTGGTGGGAGAGCAGCGGTTGGTATATGTTGGTATGAGGTCTCTAGTAATTGGATTCAAGCACATAAGCAATGGTTGTACTGGTCTAGGTCATTGCGATCACAGTGAGGTTGAGTTTCATTGGCGGAGCCTTCATGTTTCGTGGGTGGTGTCGAGCATCACCGAGGTTGAGGTCATAATTGTGGTGTGGGAATGAGGTTGAGAGCCCATGATTTCTTCCTAAGATAGAGTATTTGCTTGACTACGGTGGCCTTGGGCCCATATCAAGCTAGCTTGAGCTCATACTGTTAAATCCTTATATATGTCATGATCTATTTATTGATATGTTTGCTTTGGCATTTGTACATTGGAGAAGGTTAATGATACCTTTACTGTGATATGTGGCGTCTCTCAAGTTATAGCAAATCTTGTACTTAATTTTGTGAATTTTCTATTAAAACGTGAAGGGTATATGAATGGTGTAGGTATTATTGAAATATGATCAACCTTACATTTGGATGATTTGGTAGAGACCTAAAAAAGGAGTGATTAGCGTGTGATGTTAAACTTCTAATGATTGTTTTGTTGAACTAATGATCAAGGTGGTGGTGTAGAGAGATAAGCAATGATGGGGACAATCATCTAAAAGGGATAGCTTTTAAAGAGGTAAAAAAAATCCTTAAGAAAGATTTTTGCAAAAAATCAGCCTACTATAAGGAAAAGGTATGCTTTATTTTATTTATATACTTATTTTTGTATGATGATTTGGTGGATAAGTATGCAAAGAAAATGGGTTTGAAGAGATCATTATTGTTTTGGAAAGCATGTTTGAGAATTTACGGTTTCCCACCGTCATATATACCACTTAATTTCCCAAAATTCAGATCTTAGTTATTGTGGAGGGCTATGTAACTGAATACGTATGCAGAACGGGCTTGTGCCTTCAATATTCCTTCAGTTCTGTTTTAGCCTTATTACTAATAAGAAGAAGCACATCTATGTGCAAATGATTTTCTATACTCTCTTATAAGCACTGATATGGATGTAATTCAGATTAGATTCATTTAAATTTGCTGCATGTCTTACTTTTTTATGAAGTTTAATTTGCATTCCCTCTCATTGGCAGATTGCACTTTGTTAATTCTAATACCAAATTACCTGGTAGGGGAACTGCGTATTTCTTTATTGAATTGCATACCGAGAAAGTTACTCATAATTCTTTTTTATTTTGATTTTCTTAATTGATTTTAGGACTACATGGTAATTGAATTGATGTCGTTAACCGTCCAATTGCTTTTATGGAGAATAATTATGGTGGTTGCTGAGAGTGAATTTTTTCTTCTTTTCGGTGCTTATGACCATTTCTTCCATTTTCTCTGGAAACTTTTACTTCTCAACCAAATTACCTCTTTTTAAAGAAGCTTATTATATTGCAGGTGTTATTTCTCTCTTCTGCCGCATTTATCTTCATGATGGTTGAATTTATCCACTGAATATCTAGCAAGTATGAACTTCAAGAACGATGTTAAACAGCTCTTGGTTGAAAGCGTTTTTTTGTTATTTTGAATTTGGATGTAGAAAGTTATGGCAAACCTTGGAACTCTTGGACGCAGGTTTATATGCCTTGGATCTTTTGTACACTTAACCATTCTTTTCTTGTAACATGATATACGTCTCTTTCAAGAATAATTGCACTTTTCTAAATGTCAATTGCTGATGTTGTATTTTGCAGTGTTTTTAAAAGGACGTCAAATGAGAGTATGAGGCTTCTTGTAACAACAATAATAGCATTTATGGTTGGCCTTTTTGTTGGAGTAACATTTCCTGTAGCGAACCTAACTAAGGCAATAACGACTCTTCTTCTTTTGATTATGCTGACCTTATTTCGATTTTGACTCTTTTTTTTTTTCTTGGGATTTCCAGCTTAATTTTCCTTCTAGCATTATCTCGTACATTGAAGGCAAGGATTCAGGCGTCACAACTGAATCCTGGCTGAACCATGCTTGGACATCTGAATTTGAAAATAAATTGAATGGAAGCACAAAGGTATTTTTCATTCTCAAAGATGGTTTACTTGGTAATTTGTCATGCCTATTTATTTTGAACTGACTATTTATTTGATGAGCCAACCTTTTATATTTTCTTTACGTATAGTCTCTAATGTTGTAAAGAGTTGTCATGAAGCAAGACAGGGTTGCTGCTAGTGGCCATGGTCTGCTTAATACTTGTCCGTGGTGGTTGAATTTTTTTTTTGTTTGATATTTGGATGTACTTAGAAGCCTACTACTTTCATCAATAACATGACCTTATCAATAATGCTCTGTTATCAACTAGCCCTGGCATTGACTGCCAATTCACTTGAGTTTTGCCGGTGTTATTTATCAAATCCAGTTACATCAAGAGGGTTCAATTGGATGCACACTAATTTCATAGAACATTTTTCAAATTCATCACAACTCACAACTCTCTCATTACAAAAAGTGAAATAAAATAATCAATCAATATAACTTAAAACAAAGCACATTACCATACAAATTTTGGCGATATTGTACACATGATGAGCAATGTTATCATGTGAGGGATCAATATTAAGCACATTGTATTAGCTTTGCATACAAATTTGCTTTCAATTAAACCAACCTACAAGCATGGCATCACATGCTCAATTATATGATTATATAGTAAAGCAAATGCTTAACTATTAAGCACAATACTGATGATTAACTCAACTCAACAAGCAATGATAATTGAATCACTACGATGCTACACATAGATGCCCACACAAAAACTGAGTTAGTGATGGTAGAGTTCTATGCTTTGCAGAGAGATTGGACTACTAAATTCAAGATTAATTGTTATTCATTATAAAGGATACAATAACAACAACAACAACAACAAAGCCTTAATCCCACTACGTGTGGTCGGCTACATGAATCCTTTTTCTCCCCATTATTGAGTCCAAGTGTCATACAATCATTTAGTTCTAATAAATTAAGATCCTTTTTTATACAATAGGCCCACGTCTTCCTAGGTCTACCTCTGCCTTTCTTAACGTAAGTCAAATCTAAAACATCTACTCTTCTAATCGAATCATCAGTTGGTCGACGTTTAATGTGACCAAACCATCTAAGACGACTCTCTCTGTCCGTAACTGGAGCAATACCAACCCTATCACGGATATATTCATTTCTCATTTTGTCTCTAAGTGTAAAGCTACTCATCCACCTTATCATTCTCATCTCGACAACATTTAACTTAGTATTATGCTTTTCTTTTAAAGGCCACCATTCAGCTCCATAGAGCATTGCAGGTCTTACCACAATCTTATAAAATTTTCCTTTCAGTCTAAGCGGTACTTTTCTATCACACAAATAGCCCGAAACATTACTCTACTTCAACCAACCAACTTGAATTCTACCAGTAACATCCCCATCTATATCACCATCACTTTGAACAACAGACCCAAGATATTTAAATCGTTCACACCTTTTAATGATTTGATCACGCAAAGTTACACTTCTGTCACTAGAGCTACTGCTGCTAAAATTGCATTCCATGTCTTCAGTTTTAGTTCTACTCAAATGAAGGCCTTTAGATTTCAATGTTGACATTCATAATTCAAGTTTTTTCGTGGGCTTTTTCTCTCGTATTATCCACGATAGGGATATCATCAGCAAAAAGCATACACCAAAGTACATTCTCCTATAAATGTTCGGTAAGATCATCCATAACTAAAGCAAAAAGATATGGACTTAATGTCGATCCCTGATGTAATCCAACAGAAATAGGAAAATATTTGGTCATTCCTCCTTCACTTCGAACACAAATAACAACTCTAGTATACATTTCTTTAATGACTTGAATATAAGTCATATCAACACCTTTCTTCTCAAGAANCCAAGCATAAGATCATTCTGGAACGAGACCTTACAAAATATAAGTTTACTACAAGACAGGCGACTGTAAACACATGTTTGAAAGAATCTATGATGAATATTAAAAGGTAGCATCAGCTGTCGAGCCCCAATGTAGTGAGATGATACAAGTAAAATCATCGATGGATAAATAGATGAATTGAAATACCTCCTTTTCTCCATATCAAATTTAGTTTATAAGTACAGGTTTCCGCCATTTCAATAGGGAAAATCCTATGAATGCAAGAATAGAGAAGAATATCATGATAGAAAGTAATCGTGGCAGGATGGCCCTTATATTAACAGTAATCCAGGGTTTGCACCTTCAGCTGTTGTCTGCATTATAAAAGCACCCAACGTCCAGTCTAGTGAAACTTGTCCCACTTGGTTTGCAAATACAACCCCAGTGTCATGTAACGGGGCCACAATATAGGCTGAAGAGAAACAGTACCGCAACAAATCCTCCTCCTCTATGGCATGATACTTTCTCCTCAGTTTTGACCAATCTTCTTCACAGAATTGTTCTCCAGCCAGCGTCAAATCAGAAAGATATGATGAAGGACCCAATCCAAAGAACTTTGATGTATGGAAGAAATTCTCTGTTGCTATGAGTTTCCCTTGAAGCTTCGGAACAAAAGTTGAACCGATGTGGCAGTTCTTATACAAGCATCTATCTTTTTCCTTCCGTAATAACATCAATGCAGCCAATCGACATTCAGAGAAGTTGCCAAATGCATGAGGGAGCCTGTTGTAATCTATGTTCTCATTAAGTGCATAAGCAGAGAGCTTTGGTTGTTCCGCACCAAACCAATAACCTTTCGGAGTACAAGGATCAATATATACACCCTCAAAATAAGCTTCTGCAGACGCTTTAGTCTCTTGAACTAGGCAGTCGGTGCAAATATTCATACGCTGTGTTCTGCCCAAGATGAAGGAAGCTGTGGCTGTAGAGATTATATGTGACCTGTCCAAATTTAATCACAAGAGAGAACTTTGGAGGCATTGGTTCGCTGGGAACAAATGTTATCTGAGCAGAAGCGCCACCAAGTTCAACTATCCCAGTGGTTTCCTGAGGTGCTTTTCCAAGAGTACCAAGAGCATAATTAGCAGCAATCCATGCATATAGTCAGCTCCTGAGATCACGGTCGCCCAGCCATCCTGAAACTTGAATCTAGACTCTCTGAGAGCGCTCCTGCAAGATTTAAAAATCCCCTCCGCCTTATCAAAATCAAGCAATCGCAAACCTGCGGTGGCCATCAGCCTGACCTCCGTCTCCCCCACAGATTCTTTGGCACTTTATCCTTCACGAAATATAACAACTCCTTCAATGATTCTACAACAACCTCTGGATTTTCGGCGAAGGCGGAAAGCCCTGGAAGCACCTTCATCGAAGCTGTCAGTCCAAAATCGATCGCCGAAATCCCTCCCCAACCTCTTTTGTACCCGAATAAGTGAATACGTGTGCCAGTGTTTCCGCCATCAATAATGATACTGAATTTATGAGAAGATAGCGAGGTCACGAAATATATAAGGCAAAGACCTGACGCTGCCGCAAAGAAGGCGATGGTGGTGAAATGGCTGCGGGAGCAAAGGGTGCAGCTGTGTATGTTAGGGCAAGGGGGAGGGCTTCCCTGCGATCGCATTTCGGTGGGTGGATTTCGGCAAGATGCCTGGAGCCAGGCATTTGGCCGGCGCATGAAAACTTAGAAGAAAAAATTTTTTGAGTTGTTGATGTTTGGTTTGGTGTTTCGACCGCACTCCGTTTCATCCGGCCATGCGCCGTCGAAGCGATAGGGGAGCGGAGGAACGGAGATGTTGTGGCTTCCCCTAATATATATAGCGCTTCTTCTTTGCGGAAGGAGCGCTATATGACTCCCTACGTGTTAATCAAAAATGGTGATTACAAAAATGGGTAAGGAGAGGAACCTTCAAAACTATCCAACCAAATAAGATACAAAACTCACTCATAGGGGGGTCCTCAACCCGAGTACAACTCCACACACAATCACTCAAAAAATAATAAAACCAAAACACAAAATGAGGACGTATACCCAAAATACACATGTATGCCCAATGAGCTGATCCTACACAAAAGGAATCCAAAACCAAAAGAGGAAGCATGTGAACCGAGAGCTGAAGCCGAAAACTGCTGGATCCAATGTAGAGGGATGAAAACTGTATGCCCAGATGTAGGAGGTAATATCCTTTCAGTGAAAAACCAGGGCATGCTACACAACCACATTATAGACAACAAATTACGAGCAGCAACCGAGCATAACACCGACAAAAACCCTCATTCAATAATCCTGCCATGATAAAATAGAACAGAAAACCAAAATCCAACCCATCGCACAGAAAACCTGACCATTGTTAGCAGGAGGCAAGTCCCGTAGTAGTNATATTCTTTGATATCGCTCCGTTCCATTGCTCTTGCTTGATCTTCTTTCGTTTTCGTCAGTATCGCGCGCCAACATCTTTGCGACTCGTCTTTTGCAAGAGTGTGAGAGTGCGTCCGTGCGGCTAGTTAAGGATCGTCTTCGGCGGTGTTATGCGCGTGTGGGGTCGTGTTCTGCGAGTCTTCCGCAGCGTCTCCTAGTCGACGACGCTTCCTCCTTAGCTATCGCAGCTCGCGTCATCTTCTCCCGCACTCGACGAAGTCGTTGTCGCCTTACTCGACAGAAGGTTCCCCCGGAAGTCTACTCGTCTATTTCTATCAACTCGCCTAGCCGTTCTAGAGATGGCCTCGACAATGCATTCCTATGTCAATGCACTTATCGGTGACTTTCCCATTCCTACTCGTGGTCTTCTTTCAAGTTCAGAGCCTGGTTTTCATATTAGCAAGTCTTGTAATGTTCCTTAATCTTTCTATGACGCTATTAAAGGTGGTGATGATCACACTTTCATTAAAAAGCTTGGCAAAAAAAATGGGAAGCCTGCTCTAATTCTCATTGAGGTTTAAACAAGCACTCTCGCGCCCTCTTTACTTTTTGCTCTAGTGGGGAAATTTTTTTATGGTCACCCAAAACTGGAGATCATTCGGAAAGAGTTTGATGCTATGAAACTATTGGACAGTTGAAATATTGACTTACTTGACAACCAACATATACTTATTCAGGTGTCTCCGATGTCGATTACACTCGCATTTTTTCTCGAAAAGTTATCAAGATCGACCACCGTTTTATGAAAACTCTGAAGTGGATGTCGATTTTGATCCAAAAGCTAAGTCCTCTATCATTCTTGTTTGGATAAAGTTTCCTGGGTTAAAATTACATCTGTTCAACTTGAAAATTCTCTACTCTTTAGCAACTGCTTACGGTAAGCCTCTCAAGGTTGATAGTCCTACGCTTGCTGTCACCAGATTCAGAGGAAGTATGGATTGACACTACTCATAATGGGTATTGGCAAAAGACTGAAATAAAACCACACCCTCCTTATTGCTCTTATTGTAGTATGTTTGGCTGCAGTTCTACTATTTGTTATTGCTTGTATCCTCATCTAAGACCAAATATCGCTAAAGATCAGCCAACTACCATTCCTGCTGAGAAGGTGCAACCCGATCCTCTTTCCAACACCACAATTTTAAGATGAAAAACACCATACTACATGTACAGATCCAAATGTGATTATATCACTCACTGTTATTGAAGAAGATCCTCTTACATGCCAAGACTCACGAGAGTGCTCATTCGATCCGATAAAATATCAGCTGGTACAACAAGTATTTGCTTCTAAAGTTCAACAATCTACACATGTCTGACACACTTTAGACCAATCCACTGATTAGGAGAGTCAATCTTCGGATGAGGAATGACATACATTGGTTACTACTGATAATGACACTCATCATACCAATTTTTTAGCTGGCTCCTTCCCTAGAACTAGAGGCAGAAGCAAGACAAAATTAGATCGCTCTCTAGCTACCTGAAACTCAGTATTTTGACACTTTTTGGTTTTTTCTTTAGGTCTCACATGTATTTTTCTGTATTTTTTGTTTTGGAACCATTTGATGTGGTTATCGTGTGGGCAAAATGTCATGTTTGAGCCCTCCCACACAATCTATCTGTATCCTACTTTCTATTTGATATATTAGCCATTGGACTTTCTCAAATACATATATATATATATATATATTGAGCTTGCCAAGCTTTACACGTCATAGGTTTACTTATTTTTGGTTATATGGGTTTCTGGGTATACCTGTATTTTTTGGGATAATTTTTTGTGTGAGTTGTAATGTGGGGAGAGGAACCCCTAGGGGCGTGTCATATGTTTTTTTTGGTTTTCTTAGACGGGGATCTTCCCCCCCTCCCCTTCCCTGTACTTTCTTTTGATATTAACGCGTAGGGAGCCACCGCTGCTCTTTCC